>PVIJ01012372.1:0-49994 GCA_004024925.1 Scalopus aquaticus
TAATTAAAACAGCATGGTACTGGAACAAAAACAGATACAAAGACCAATGGAACCGAATAGAATACCCAGAATTAAAGCCACATATCTATGAACAACTAATCTTTGACAAAGGAGCAAAGAAAATGCAGTGGAACAAGGACAGTCTATTCAATAAATGGTGCTGGGAAAACTGGACAGCCACATGCAAAAAAATGAAGCTGGACTACTACCTTACATCCTGCACAAAAGTCAACTCAAAATGGATAAAAGACCTGGATGTAAGACCTGAAACCATAAAATATATAGAAGAAAATATAGTCAAAACTCTACACGACATACATCTCAGCAAAATCTTGAAAGACTCATCCCTCAAAGCGAAGGAAGTGAAAGACAAGATAAACAGGAGGGATTACATCAAAATAAAAAGCTTCTGTACAGCAAAAGAGACATTAACCAAAACTAACAGACACCCTACCAACTGGGAAAAGATCTTTGCACACAATACATCCGATAAAGGACTGATAACAAAAATTTACAAGGAACTCACACAACTCAACAAAAACAAAGCCAATAACCCAGTCAAAAAATGGACAGAAGAGCTCAAAATGCACTTCTCCAAAGAAGAAAAGCAAATGGCCAACAGATACATGAAAAAATGCTCAACATCACTTACAATCAAGGAAATGCAAATCAAAACCACTATGAGATACCACCTCACACCTGTGATGATGGCACACATTAAAAATACAGGCAACAACAAATGCTGGAAAGGATGTGGAGAAAAAGGAACTCTTCTACACTGCTGGTGGGAATGTGAACTGGTCCAACCACTATGGAAAGCTGTATGGCAATTCCTCAAACTGCTAAACATGGAGCTCCCATACGACCCAGCAATACCACTTTTGGGAATTTACCCAAAAGACACAAAAACACTAATCCGAAAGGATACATGCACTGGTATGTTCATTGCGGCACTGTTCACAATAGCAAAGGTATGGAAGCAACCCAGATGTCCAAAAATAGATGATTGGATCAAGAAGATGTGGTACATATACACAGTGGAATACTATTCAGCATTCAAAGAAGATAAACACATGCAATTTGCAGCTACATGGATGGAATTAGAGGGGATCATACTCAGTGAAATAAGCCAGAAAGAAAGAGAAAAATATCTAATGGTTTCACTTATAACAGGACTATAAGGAAACCAAATAGGAGAGAGACAATCACCGGGTGGCGGGGGGGAGGGGAAGGAGAGGAAAAGGGCACAAAATGGAATAGAAAAGAACACAAGGGACCATGGGGATGGATCGCAGGTGAATTGGTGGTGGGCTACCCAAGGGGAATACAAAATGTATAAAACATAAATAACAATAAAAATATATATTTAAAAAATTTTTTTTCCTTGTAGTTTTGACTTTTGAGTAATGTAAATGCATTATCTACTAAAAAAATTTAGCCCCTAAAATTGAAAATAAATGAATAAATGCATTCATAATGTTAATATCAAAGCCCCAAAGAAAACATATTTATTTATTTCCTCATTTATTTTCTTTACATCTTACTTGTCTCTCTTTTCTATCTGAGTCATTTGTAGGTTACTGTCTATAAATTCTTTGGTTTGATCTTCCATTTTTCCTATTTTGCCTCCCTGGCTTTCTCTAGAACTCTTCATCTACTTTATATATTTACATTCTGAATTGCTGTTATTTTCTTATTTAAAATTTCAATTTGTACATTTTGTTTGTTCCTTGTATTCCTGAGCTCATTTAATTTGTTTTTCTGAGCTTTGTTTGTTTGTTTTTCTGACTTTTTGGGTATCTGTTTGATTAGCTTTCCTGAGTTCTCTTGAGTTGCCTTTCTGAGTTTTCTTATATTTCTTTGAGTTTCTTTATTATAGCAATTTGTTCTGGCCTTATATCATATCCCCTTGAGATCTCATGTGTTATTTTTTTTTGTCTCCCTACTTTGCTACTTTAACTTTCCCTATTTTAAGAAAGTATCTGTATTAGAACTTGAAGAGTGAACTAATTTTATTTTACTGGCAGGTGACACTGTGGTTTTATTTTCTTTTTTGATTTCTACTGGCTTCCCTAGATCCTGAACTATTTTCATTTGCTGTGTCACCAGGATAGGGGAGGGAAACAGAGGGGTCCAACCACTGCTGTGACTGTGCTGAGGGCAGGTCTGGTTCATGTTTGTGTCACCAGTGATACCTCTTTCTGTGGATCTCTGGATCTGAGGCTTGACAGATCCTGCCAGTGTACTTCATGAGGTCAATACCAGCTCTGAGGGGTTCTGAGGGGGCTCTGAGTGTATTCTTGAACTCCTTCTCTGTTGTCCTCCTCACTGGGGTCTGTGCTGAGTGCCCAATGCCTTGTTATGGGCTTTACTTGGATTAAGGCTACATAGCTTCCACATCATTTCTTTTCTCCTCACCTCAGAGTCCATGACTGAGCTGGTAGCTCTGCCATCTTCTACAGTGTCTAGGTGTTTCTCTTCATCCACCTTCTGTCTAATGAACTGTGAGTCTCCTCTCTAGTGCCTCTCGTGCAGTCTCTGGTAATCTTTGAGGTGCAAGGGGTGCTTCAGTCTTACCCTGAGCCACAAGTACACAGCATACATGAAAAAAAATTCATAGTAATTTTGTTTGTAAGCACTGAAAACAAGTCAATTATTGTTTTTTTTTTGGGAAAATGGACTGCTATGGAGAGTCATGGAACGTAGCAAATGTAGCGCAGTTTTATGTAATACTATGATGGGTCTTAGAAACATGATGTTAAATGAAGAATGAAGTCATAGACTCAGGACAATATAATATTGTTTTTAGATAGTACGTTAACAAAAGGCAAAACTAAAGAAGACATGATTTGGGCATCTGTAGGTAAATTTTTTTTTTTAAAGCAAGGAAATTATGGCAGTGTGCATGATGATTATTACTGTGTGAGGGAGGGAGCATAATAGATTCAGGAAGGAAACAGAGATTATTTTGATGCTATTGGTATCGTTCTCATTTTTAAAATATGTGGTGGGCTCATGTGGTTTTGTATGTATTATGTACCTGATATTTTACAGCAAAAATTAAAATAGTTTTTATGAAATATTTCTAGTGAATGCAAGATTGTACTTTTCTGTACAAATATTTTTTCATCAATGAGAATGAGAAATTATTTTTTTACCTTTAATTGCCCTTCTTTGATGTTGAAAGTAGTTTAATAGCTAAATAGCTGAGATGTGCTATTTTTAATAGGTCTTTCATTTGGAAGAAAAGGTGTTAGTTCTGTTTCACCATCTGGATAACCTAATGTGCATTTTCTAATTCCTCTTCCTTATGTCATCTAAAATGGCATGGTCTCTGAGATACCACACCTTATTTAAATCTTTTAGGGGCAATTGAAGAAAACCTTGGTATAGATTTTATTAAATTTCATATAGTATCTTAGAATTCATTAGGATGTATTTTATGTAAGAGGTAACTAAGAATCTTTTAGTCTTTTATTACTATTTCATTAGGGAGTCTTATGCTTGATTTATTATTTCAGAATACAAATTGTATAAATACAATCACAAGATAATAATGTGATGAAAAACTTTTTTTCTGTATGAGGACCCAACATCCTTACAAAAATCTTTAGAAATGACCTAGATACTATATAAAAACCATGAGAATTTTACCTGTTTATTAAATAAAAAACAAAGCTCAGAAATGCAGTCTCCAATTTCTAACATGGTATCAGTGCTTTTATTTATAAGTGGATGTGAATAATTCATTTCTACAGAATATGAGTCAAATTTGTTCCCAGGGATCTCTAAAAGAGATCAGGCTTTCTGGAATCTCACAATGTCTAGTTATGTCAGATAACTGCAGAATATTAGGTTATTCCCTTCCTTCCAAATAAAAGGAATGTACAGATCCTGTGCGTGTATGCGTTTGTATGGTGTATACACATTTGTGCTTGCACTTGCACTCTAGGTAAAATTGTGAAGCAGGCAAATTTTGTCTTTAATGTTACACATGTTTCTTTTCTTTCTCCTTATTTATCTTTAAAGTTTGTTTATAATTTGTATTAGTTTCTCACTTATTCTTCTAAGGGTTCTTTTGCAAATTAATCAAGCATGTGTGCACATACATGCATGCTTTCTTCTGTTTTGCTTCTTCTCAAAGGGATATTTCTGTCTTGTTCTTTTCATTTGTTATTGGTTTGGTTTGTCTGACTCTGTATTTTGATCTTCTGCATTCCAGTATCAATGAAAACATCCAGTACTTTCTTTCTCTTGACTTATTTCACTTAAGATAATCCCCTCCAGTTTCACTTCTGTTGCCACAAATGGCAAGAGTTAATCTTTTTTATAGTTGAGTGGTATTCCATTGTGACCATATACCATGTTTTTCTAATCCATTCCTTTGTCCAAACTTACTTAGATTGATTCTGTAACTTGACTCTTGTAAATAGGGCTACAATGAACGTATGTACGCATAGCCCTTTGAATTAGTGATTTTGTATTCTTCAGGTCAATGCCTACAAGTGGAATTGCTGGATTATATGGTTGATCTTTTTTTAATATTTTGAGAAAACTCCATAATGTTTTCCTTAGGGGCTAGACCAGTCTACCTTCCCACCAGCAGTGTGGCAGGGTTCCTTTTTTTCCACATCCTTGCTAATACTTGTTTCTGGTCTTTTTGATATAGGCCATTCTCATAGGTGAGAGATCATATCTCACTGATTTGCATTTCCCTGATGATAAGTAATGATGAACATTTTTTTCACATGGCTTTTGGCCATCTGTATGTCTTATTTGGCAAAATGCTTATTTAACTCTTCTGGAAATTTTTTAAATTAGATATTTGCTTTCTTTTTGTTGAATAGTATGAGTTCTTTATATGTGTTGGATTATCAAGCCTTTGTCAGATGTATGAGGTGAATATTTTCCCCCATCTAGTAGGTTGCCTTTTTATTTTTAGTGATAGTTTCTTGCAGTGTGCAGAGCTTTTCAATTTGATGTATCTCCACTTGTTTATATTTACTTTTGTTTTTCTTGTTGTTGGAGACCAGTCCACAAAGACATCACAGGAGCCAATATTGTATGTAGTGTTTTACATGTGCTTTCTTTTATGTGTTTTTTGGTTTTGGGTCTTATATCCACATCTTTAGTACATTTTGAGTTAATTTTTGTGTAAGGTATGAGATAGCAATCTAATTTAATTTTTTGCATGTGACTGTTCTGTTTTTCCAACACCATTGATTAAAGAGATTCTCCATTCTCCAGTGTATACTCTTGGCTCCTTTGTTGTAGCTAAACTGTACATAGATGTTCAGTTTATTTTTGAGCTCTCAATTCTATTCCATTTCTTTTTAAAGAATATTTATTTGAGTTTTCAGTTGTTTGGTATGACAAATAATATTGCAGTCGATAACCTTGTACATAGGTGGTTTTGTATTTCTTGAAGTATGTCTTCAGGAAAGATGGCTAGAAGTGGAACTTCTGGGTAAAAAGTAAGTATATCTGCATTTTTTTTTTGATATTAACAACTTCTCAGTAGAAATCACATAGTTTTGTACTCTGTATCTGCAAGTTTTGAGAGTGTCTGCTTCTCTGTATTTTAACAATAGAGTATGTTATCAAACTTTTGGGCTTTTGCCAACCCCTAAAAAAATGGCTCTTAGTGCAGTTTAATTTGCACTTCTTATCTGAGATATAGTATATTTTAATTTGTTTAACTTTTATAAGCTTTTCTTTGTTTCATTAACTGTTGTGTTTCCTATTTTTCTGTTAGTGTTTAGTCATTTTCTTCATGAGTTCTAAGCTCTTTATATATGTATATATGTATATACACATACGTGTCTATATTTTTTTATCAGGGAAATTTATTTTGCAATTATAGTCAAATTTTTAACTTTCATATTTTATTTTTCACCTTTTGGGTTTTAAATCATAGTTAGAAAAGGTTTTCTATTCCCAAGTTATAAAGATATTCAACAGTAGTTTCTTCTAATACTTATATGGTTTCAATTATTACTTTTAGACGTCTGAACCATTTGGAGTTTATTCTGTACTGATCCAATTTTATCTTTTCCCAAATGGCTATCCAATTGTCCCAGCATCATTCATTAAAACTTTTTTTCCCAATTATTTGAAATGTCACTCTAGTGATATGCTAATGTAACATGGGTTTATTTCTAGACTTTATAGTCTGTTCCATTGATCTGTTTATGTGTTGGTAAATTTTAGAGGCATTGTAGTGTTTTTAAGATCTGAAAAAGGTGAGCTTTCCTACCCCCATTCTTCTTTTTTTGTGGTCTTATGGTTGGTCTTTTCAACTTTAGAATCACATATCTAGATTCAAGATTTTCTTGGTATTTTTTTTAAGGTTGTGTTAAATTAAACTTTGGGAGAATTATAATTTCAAGAACATGATATGTATTTGTATTGTTCATGCCTACTTTTATTACTTAATGAGCATGTTACAGCTTTGCATGTAGGTTTGCACACTTCCTGTTCTGTTCAGGGGTTGTCTATTGTCTTCTGATTGTTTATAGTTTGTATATGAAAGCTATTGACTTAGAGGTTAATTTTCTATCCTGTTAACTTACTTAATTTTTATTGCCATTTTCTCATTGATTTCACTGGTCAACAGTGAGATTGTTACTGACTTAAAAAGGCCCTAATCTGTAGTATCTTAGTGTGCTGAGCATGAATATAACCCTGAAAATTTTTTATTAGCTCTTGTTTTGAAGATACTTCATATAATTCATTTTATATGTTTCATTGTGTAAATTTATGCAGTAGGACTGCAACAACATCCTAAATCAGCCTAGAATGATGTAATATTGCATTGCATTGCATACCATCATGCACACATCATCCAGAGTTGATTGCATCATTTTCTGATGCAATGCAATACTACTGCCAGGCGGCTGCTGAAGTAAGCTGACATCAGCAGTGCACTATATAAAGCCCTGTCGGAAAAGTTGAGCATTGAAAATATTTCAGACTTTGTGCGAGACAGTTGAAGCTACTGTTCCATAGAACTGTTATTATTTTATCCATTTAGGCACAATACAGAACAGTCAGGCCTCGAAAGTGCATTAATAGTGTGGACAATTTCTGCTCTATTTGTGGGGAAGTGACATTTGCCAACCAAAAGAGATGTATCACTTCTCAACTGAAGAAGGCTTATCATCTTGACTTCGGATGCAAGATTGGTGACCAAGACAAGCCTTGAGCCCTGCATATATGCTGTACTACATGTACAACACAGCTTTCACAGTGGTGAAATAGCAAACCCATGGTGTGGAGAAACCCAAGCAACCATATAAAAGACACTTCTGCTTGGTTCCTCCTCTTTCCGGCATAATAACGAAGCCAAAGAAGTCGAGAATAGTCTACCCAAACATTCTGTCTGCATTGAGACCAGTTCTACATGGTGAGGGACTTCCTATTCCAGAACCTCCAGCAGAATATTCTCTTGATTCATCTGATGAGGACAAGGGTGAGCCGACCTGTTCTTCTCCTGTTCCATCAGCATGCAGTGATCCAGATTTTCACTGTGGCGCATCAGCAGCCCCACACACACTAACACAGGAAGAACTAAAAGACATGGTTCGTGATTTGGACTTCTCCAAGAACAATGCAGAATTGCTAGTATCAAGACTCCAACAATGGAATCTTCTGAAGAGGGTGTCACAATTACTTTCTATTGAAAGTGCCACCAGTAGTTGGAGCCTTTCTTCAGAAAGGAAAGTACTCTGGTATTCTGTTCTGATATTGAGGGCCTCATGAATGCCTTAGAAATCACTCAAGACCCACAATAATGGAGACTTATTTCTAGACTCTTCGAAAGTGAGTCTTAAGGCTGTGCTTTTGCATCTTCCATCTATTCTATTCTGAACAGCTGTACAAGAGAAAAGCGAAGAAATCTAAGAAGTAGTCTATAACTTGTTTTTTGCAGGTATTAACCGTAGACCTATTATTATTGGCATGCATTTCATGATGTAAACATCAATTTATTGCAGATTACAAAAAATACTAGAGTCAAAATTAGAATTTGACTGTCATATTCGTGTTGAGCACGTACAAATTGATAGGAAATGACTAATTTTATTTCAGTAACATGACTTTTGTAAAAATTTGTTGACCAGTGTTTTCTTGTCTTTTCCATTTACAGCACTATGTCACCAAAGAATTTTCTTCCTTTAAAATTTTTATTTCTTTGATTATATTTTGATTGAGTTGGCTGAAATATCCAGTATATTTTATATAGTAATGTAGCTGATGTTAATTAGAATATATGTATTCTTTTTTTCCAACTCTTCTAAGACCCCACCGGGCTTCTTTACTTCCATCAGTTCTTTTCCACCCATCTTCTTAGCCATCATCCCAATCAAAATATGTTTTCCTTTGGCACACCAACTAAGGGTCCTGTTTTCCATTCTGATTTGCGGTTTTGAAAACGAGGAAAATTTCCTTGTATTCAGTTTTAGTCCTTCATTAGGCAGCTTAAACTTAATTTCTATTGTTTTTTAGTGGAAGTAGAGAATGGAATTATTCTTTTAAATGTGAAAAATTTTCTCATGTTTTAAGACTGCTCTTAAAACATCTCTCTGTTTCAGCCATATTGTAAGACAATGTATGTTTTCTACGGATAATTAAGGTACAATTAACAAAGAAGGATTGCTGTCTCTCATGGCTTTTGGCTAAGCTTTCTCTGCTCTCCCTGTTTTGTTCCAAGCTTTGTGCCAGCTGGCTGTGTGCCCTTAATCTCTGAAGTAGCCACACTGTATCATTGGTGTGAACTTCTTTAGGATATAGAATATTGAATAGGATGTGAAGCTATGGGACTAATCTTAAAAAAGAGTGAACAAAAATGAGAAGATGAGTTGTATTGTTGGGAAACTCAAATAATTTAACACCAAAATTTAACTTTCTCTTTTATATGTTTAACCTCAAGTCTAACATGAGTAATGTAACATCCATTTTAACAATATTTTAAATCAACTTTTTCAGAAATTTTTTACCCTGAATTTCATCACTATACCTTATGCCCAAATGTGTTTGACTCAAAATGAAACTTTAGATGTTTGAAAAGAATATGACATAGAATCTCAAACAGCCTAAAATGACATACACCAGAGATAGAAAATTGTTCTTATTTCATCCAGTTTTGACTGACTGACTGCTTAGAAGATTATGTCAAGAATGGTTCTGAGATAACATCTAGGTTCAGAGGAAAGAGTGTTGTGAGGTCTGCCAAAGGCAGGGATGGAGAAATAGTGGCATAAACACCTATTTGAAATATCTCACCTTCAAAACTAAAGATTTGGGATAAGTATTTATGAACTATGTTTTTGAAAGTGTTCTTGTTATGTTTAAAAATAACTTTATTTCTTGTAATGAAAGTTCACGTGCTCAAATCGGAAGTTTTAAAGACCATATTTTTCTATGTTTTAAACATGAAAATCAGTCAATAATTATGGAACACCTTGTAAATGTTCCACTAAGTCATTCATATGGATGTTAATGTAGTGGATCTCTGTCACATGGTTATAACGGCAAGCTATTAAGCAAAGTCTTGCATATTGGCATTTATTACCTTGAGTCCTCAGATCAGTAGACTTAGAAACTTAATTTTGCCTTTAAATTCAATCCATATGTCATAGGTTACTCACAATAGCTAAACTTACAAAGCATTTTTGTTAATTCGTGCTGAGAACTTCAACTGGAACAGGTACTGAAAAACTAGCCAGTCTGTTTTATGTCATGATACTTGTATCTTGTTACTTGGGAAGTCAAACCTTATTTCAATTATCAATTATTCATCTATAATAAGAAATAAAACTGCCATTAGAGCTAGAATACTCAAATCTATGTCACTGGCCCCATTTCTTCTTGTAGGCTTCCCTACATGGGAAGTAATGTCGCAGTCTTTGTTGAGTATTAATTAGAACAAAGAGAATTAGGTTAATCTAATGGGCTTTTTGGTGGGTTTTGTTTTGGTCCAGACATTCTCCCCTGTGCTCAAACTTGGATGAGCAATGCCAAAGTATTGCTTTCTGAGGCCTCTTTATCTTTAGGTGTTATATTGGTCAATTCTCCTTTTGATGGACACATTTAATAAAGCAGGGCAATAATTAATCAAACTACGGCCAAATCTCTCAGGTCTGGTTTCCACTTGTCTTGTAAGGTGACTTCGTGTCTCTGACTTCATCTATTTGGCATTCAGTTTTCACTTGCAGGGCAATCCTATTTCTCAATTTTCTTGTTCTTGTGGGCAACTTCACTAGCTCATAAGTACTTAGAATACAACTTACTGAAGAATTGTATTTAGGATTATTTTTAGTGAGTAACCTGAACATTATTTAGTTGTTGCAATTGTTTAAAATACAGATACTGCAGACTGAGCAAGGGGAGAGAGGGATAAAGGTTGTGAGCTGTGTGCAACACAAAGAAAGTTTTTAATGGATGTTAATATTCGGTAAAATATTTCAAAAGTGCACTGCTTTTCACACATTTTTTGTTGCATGCTCTAGCTTTAGCCTCAGACCTCCCATGCAGACAGCACATATGTTCAATGGGGGTATGCTGTGAAAGTTAGAATCTAATGATGTGCGTTATTAGTCTGTGTAATGGCCTCATGGAAGCTGAATTGGGCACAGGATGTTATCCCAGTGGTAGTGCAGTATTTACTAAAAATGTATTTTTGTTTCTTTTTTTTCCATTTTATTTGAGACTATATCTAAGATTTTTCTTACTATAAACCTACACATTTCTCAAATTCTATTCTACGCAACCCTGGAAAGCAAAAGTGACCCCATTACCACAATCTCATAGTAAATGCTCACTACTAAACTTTACAGCAACACTTGGTTTTCTGTAGCAATTTCTAGCTGGTCTTTTAATTTAATTGGAATTGGAGATGCATGGGAAGAGTTTTAAATTTACTTTAATTATTTTTTCCCTATATGGCTTATGGGGGAGTACATTATAGAATTATAATCCATTACGGTGACAACTTTCCCAAAAGGTAAAGATGTTTTTCATATGACATTCCTAACACTGGGGTGGACACACAGATATGATTTAGGGAATTATTGCTTCTTCTATAGAGAACAGGGAAGATTTAGACATCATTTTTATTTTGACTGAAAAAGAGCTTATTGGCTATGTAGGAAGATAAGACAATACTAAATAAAACCAAAAATTTACTATTTTAAAAATTAGTTATTTCTGAGTTTTGGTGTGGGAGGGAACTCATGGAAGACTGAACTTGTCACATTTGTCACATCTGAAGACCTTTAGCAATATTATAAGAAGGAGACTAGAAAAAAATTCAGTGTTATTCCCTGTGATATGAAGTTATGGGAATCTTCTGTGTATGAGTAAGGACTCACTGAGTAGGCCAGGTTAGAAAGGGAAATGAAACTGGTGGACAGAATGAGATAGAATTGTGGGCTTTTGTGGGGGACAGTGGACGTAGTAATAGTAGTTCCGAATAGTTGAGACAGTGAATTCTGCAACTGATTCCAACTCCTTTGCTACCAGTTTTAATAATGAGAGAAGATTTTGTGTGTGAACCCACAGCTGGCCCTTAAGAATGGAAATACTTTGCACTTGGAATTATTAAGAAATGACTCTTCCTGCAAATAAATAAATGCAACTACATAGAACTAAAAAACTCCCCACAGAGAAAGAAACAGTAACCAAAACCAAAAGACACCCCACTGAATGGGAAAAAATATTTGTGTACCATACATTTGACAAGGGGCTGATATAAAAAATTTACAAAGAACACACATATCCTACAAAAAGAAAATAAATAACACAATTAAAAAGTGAGCAGAACTAAATAGCCACTTCTCCAAAGAAGACATACAGATGGCCAACAGACATAATGAAAAAGTGTTCATCATCACTTATTGTCAGAGAAATGCAAATCAGAATCACAATGAGATAATATCTCACACCTATCAGAAAAGCCTATATCAAAAAGACCAGAAACAAATGATGGTAGGAATGTGGAGAAAAAGGAATGATACTACACTGTTGGTGGAAATGTAGACTGGCCCAACCCCTATGGAAAACACTATGGCAATTTCTAAAAATACTACAAATGGGTCTGCCATATGATCCAGAAGTTCTAGTTCTAGGTATCTACCTGAAGAATACAAAAACACTAATTCAAAAGGGAGCTTACATCCATGTTCACTGCAGCACTGTTTATAATAACCAAGATGTGGAAACAGCCTAAATACCCTCCAAAAGATGAAAAGATTAAGAAGATGTGGTAAATATATACAGTGGAATACTACTCGGTGATCAAAAAGGTAAACTCTTGCCATTTGTGGAAACATAGATGGAGATGGAAGGGATAATGCTAAGTGCAATCAGTCAGAAGGGGAAAGACAAATACCAGATGGTGGAATATAGAAAAACAAAACAAAGGGTCAGATAACGCCAAACTGAAAAGCTAACCCTTTAAACTTGACTGTGGAATGGGAGCAGCCAGGGAGGGAGGGGAAGAAAGAAGGGGAGTGCCAAGAACAAAGAAGGGAGGGAACATAAGTGTCTATGATGGTGGAGGGTTCTTTGGTGGTGGGTGGGTGCACTATGACAACAATGCCTGAAGTGGGAAATCCTATTCTCCTGTAATGCAAACAACAATGTAAATCAATGTTAACTCAATTAAAAATATTTTAAAAATAATTTAAAAAAAAGACATGACTCTGCCTTTATACACCATCAATTAAGGGGCCACCATTCTAACATCCAGCAAGAAGAGTCAAACTCCAATTTTGTGTTTCACTCCTTTCCTTCAAGGATAGGTTTCAACTGCGGGAAATGCCTTCTGAGTGTAGGCAGCATGCTGTTTCCTCTCAAATCTGTTTCTCAAACCAGGGGACTTCTTGAAGTCTTGTAACAGAATATTAACTTTGGGGTCTCCCTGGTGGCGCAGCGGGTTGAGCGCAGCTCTGTGGAGCTGTCAGTGGCTGTGGCTCAAGTTCAACACCCAGCTGGGGAGATTCCCACATGGCGCGGCAGACCTCTCCTGCCTTACCTGCTGCTCCCCTCGGCAGTGTGTTTCCGTTCATCTACCTGTTCTGCTCCCCTATTTGTTGAACCCTCTCACTTCCCCACACCTTTGGCCTGCACCCCAGCTTGTATGCATCAATAAATAAATCTTAAAAAAAAAGAATGGTGTATCCTTAACAAAAATTGAACATATAAAATCAAGGGAGATTTACAGGGAGGAGAAATGGATTTTTTAAAAAAAGAATACTAACTTTTGACTATTTCTGTTGACTAGGGCTCAAAGTTGGGGATAAGGAAGCACCAAGCAACTTGAAACAATTAGACCCTGCACATGCTTAGGGCTTACTAAGAAGTCAGTAGACTCTGAAACTCCCAATTCTCATCTTAGTATCAACTTTATCACTCTTTCCCCTCTTCTCCTACCCAGCAATATAAGCTAGAGACTAGAAGGCTAGGGTTAAAAAAAAAAAAAAAAAGAAAACCACTGGAGTGATGAGTTATTATCAATAACCTAGGGAGAGAGGGCAGTGTTTTTTCCTTGAGAGGAAGCAGAGGGGATACTCAACACACCTAAGCCAAGTGAGAGGCGTTGCTTACAAAGATTTTGAGTTCTGGTTTGAAGTCTGCTTATGCTATTGGCTTGTTGATCAGTTCAACAGCAGAGCACAGAATTTGAGAGAAAGTGGATGATGGGGTAGGAGCCTTGTGGAGTAGCCTCACTCCCATGTTAGGCTTATAAAGAATGTGTGGATTTTTGAAGAGTCAAGTGGGTAGGTAGCTGGGCCTTAGCCATCCTGACAGAAGCCTACTCAAGAGAGCTTGCCACTAGGGAAGTATATCCTGGCAGAAAGAAGATGTGAAATGAAGGGATCTCTGGGGGTGCAAACTGAAGGGGCATTGGAAGAGGACAAGCTGGAAGACAGATTTTCTACCTCACAGAACCACGTTTGCCTAATGAAAGAGCCAACATTTGGATGCCTGCCAAACTGAGCTTATCAATACTCGGACTTTGGCCAAGAAAGAATAACAACAGGAATTAGATAAGAACGAGCCATTTGTCGCTTTCCAACTTGTTTCCCTTTGTCACAACAAGCTAGGAGAAAGGGCCACAAAAATGGGGATGGAGAGGAAGAGTGAACCATCAGACCATTTTCTTTTTTTTTTTTTTAAGATTTATTTATGCATACAATCTGGGGTACAGACCAGAGGTGTGGGGTGGTGGGAGGGTTCACCAGAGACAGAGTGGGGAGCAGAACAGGCAGATCGACGGAAACACACTGCTGAGGGGAGCAGCGGGCGAGGCAGGAGAGGTCTGCAGCGCTGTGTGGGAATCTTCCCTGCAGGGCGTCGGAACTTCCGTTGCCGCTGCCGACAGCTCCACAGTGCAGCACCCAGCTGCTGCACTACCAGGGAGGCCCCGATCAGACCATTTTCTTCCTCATTCCAAATCTTTAAGGTTTGAACAATACTGCCGAGGAACAATACTGCCAGAGAATAAAGTGAGCTCTAAGTTGGAAGTTTCCTATCAGATTTGATTATTTTAAACATGAAAAATGTAAGGGATAGGATGAGGAGACTTCAGCTAGTATAGCTGGAGGCAGTGACTGGAGAGATAGGTCATATCTAGATCCTGTCTGGTTCAGATTCTCCTGCATTCTGAAACTACCTAGCTTTATGTGTTCCATAAAAGCCACTATTAAATAAAACCAAACCCATCTTGAACCATGCCTGTGCATTGATTATCATCAGAACCTGTCCCATCTTCACCTTTTGTACTGCAAGGAAGTGGTTGAGGAAGAGAATGAAAGGAACTGTAATCCAGTAGATACTTGTCAACTTGACTGGAACAATTGAGATTCTAGAATTATCTTCACCAGTATAAGGGGTTGCTCTAGCATCCACGGCTGTTGTAGAAGCGGGAGCGTTGTTTTAGATTCTGGTTTTAATCCCTCTTGCCCACACCAACTTTACCCCCATTTATACCCTCCTGTCACAACAAGTGTACTGAGATGGGATGGAGCCCTAGAGTTTTTCCTAAAAGAAATGGGACCTCTGGGTACACAAAGAAAGAGCCTCGGTGGGAGGACACTGTTTTCTTAACTTCCTTATATACTAGTGGCTTAGATAAACATTGCCCTTTGGGTATGTTTTTTACACTTTGAATTGTGGTTAAGGGGTAGTGTATTTATATATCATACACTTTTCATATTCTACTAAGAATATGTATCACACTTTCCCTACTTTTGGACATTGAGGATTTTTTTTGTTGTTGTTAGAAAGTTTACTTTCTTTTTTTTAACGTGTGTGTGCTCGCACATGGGTGTACTTATTTTCACCCTTAGTTTCATTTGCCCAGTCCTACCTTGTACAAATTTATTTTTATCAGCTCTGAATTTTAAAGTACTTATTTTTTGTTTTAACTTTTCTGGCCATCACTTACGTTCTACCTTGTAAGTATGAAAGATTGCTCAGCAAGTGACCAAGATTGAGAAAATAAAACAAAAACCAAACCAAACCACACAAACAGGACCCCTTCTTCATCCTCCCTGCCAAAAACCCACAAAACATCAATGGGACTAATAATAGAAGTCAGAAAATCTGTTATTTTAAAATGGAAACAGTCTGTCTTGCAAGAACAGATAGCGATTTGAGTAACTTGGTATTGATTTTTTATTTTGGGGAAAATCATTTGAGAGAATCCTTTAATTGCCCTGGAACTCCAGCAACAGCATGAGATAACAAGACTATCACATAGGATGTGTGTTATGGTTGAAGATCTTGTTCTTTAAATCTCTGAGTGTATTATCTGTTGAATTACTTTAGAAATACCCATAAGGGGCAGAACGTTGCGCTGCTGTCTCAAATTTTGCATGTCGAGGAGATAAGAGCCACATTTGTGAGCACTGGGAGAATTCTAACATTAACCTAAGTCTTTGTATGCAGCATAGAGGGAAGTCTGCCTCAATTCTTTCCTCAACTGCTCAAGCCTAAATGGGACCTCTCTGGCACTGCCTTTTCATACAGTATCAGCTCAGCTTGAAACAATAAAAGTAGCATATCTGATCACAAGCAGTTGATCCCCAGACATGTTTATTGATTGCACTATCAAGGAAAACAGCATACTGACATACAATACAAAGAAACTTGGCAGACTTTATAGTGGCAATTCAGTTTTGGCATTTATATTGGTAAAAACAGATTACAAGGCTTAGTGCAGCTCAAACCTTATTTAAGCTTGCAAAATGTCTGATTTGATCAGTTGGCATTTTACTGAGAGCAACACCTCTATCTCTAGGAATTCCTCTTCTGCAGCTTACACTGGTGTAGTGCCTGTTCATCACTTTGAGTGTGTTATATAATGTAATCTCTGCCCCCCCCCATTGACCCCATTCAAAAGATTCTACAGAGTAACCATGTGCCTGTCAGTGCCAATTAAAAAAAAATTAACTCAACAGTGACACTTTGTGGCTAGAAATATTCATTACAGCGTTCTTTTGAAGGATTCTCCATTAACATGTCCCATGATAGTAAAGTAAATGATACCAAAATTTAGTCTTCTTGGCAAAGTAGTACATAGTATTTGAAGTGTTGTTGATTTTTCAGCAGCTGTCATTCCACACCAGTCCATTTCATTAAAAAGGACATAGGTGCCTCACACATATTGTTTGTCTACATAAATTTAACACATTTTTTTAGTCCTACTGAAATAAATGGGGCATTTTAACTATTGATTTCAATTTACCAGAAGAATATATAACAATGCAGTGAAGATATTATTAATTAAGAGCACTGTTCAAAGTGCTTGCTTTCTTCTAAGCAGCTATATATTGACCTGAAATATGAACAAGTATCTTAAGCTAGACAAGTAATTTACACTTATACCTGTGAGACTGAAAAAAAGAAAAAAACAGACAAAAGATTACTGTGTCCTTAATTAACCCCTTTGTTTTGGTACCATGGCACATAAGACGTTAAATTATAGTGAGGTTTTTAAATGTTTATTCCAGGATCAAGAGTTTATTCCTTTAAGGTCTAGGTTAAGTTTTCTCTCAATTTTATTGCATTTATGAATTTATTTTTGACCTTTAAGGAAGGTTTTAGAACAATAATTAGTGTTTTATTTTCCTGCAAAATGAAAGCATGCTATCTTGCCTGAGGTTAATGTGTTTTTAAGTCTCTTGAGGTGCTGTGATTGGAAAGCAATTTAGAATATTATCTTCTGCCAGCTTCACATACAACAGAGGAATGAGTGGAAAATATCTGATTAGTGGGTGTGACAAAATATGGCAAGACAGTTGTGGAAATAAATGTAAACCATGTTGTTTGACTTACATATTGGATTTTTAAGTACCAAAACAAATACAACAAAAAAAAAATTTGACAGAATGATTTAGGGAGTGGGAGGGGAGAGGTGATACATCAGTCTTTTGCAAATGTAGAAGAAAGTCTTTTTAAAGTAAATCTGTTATGTAAAAGTTGACTTTACCAAACAGAAAGACTGTGATTACAAGGTTTATAGAAGGATTTACTGAAACCTCAAAGTATATCATATGTCATCCAAAATAATTGTTTTATTTATATAATTTCTGAGTTGAGTAAATTGAGAAAGCAATTTTCTTAGTTCTCCATTCTCTGGTTATTTTGAACTCTACTTTCTCCTCCTACCCCCTCTCTTTCTGCTCAGAAGGAGAAGTTGCCCCTCTTGTGTTCTCAGGATATTATGGATATACTCTTAACCCTTAACATGCTCTATTGTAATTGCTTGCAATTATTTGTCACAATTGGCAAACTCCTTAAACCTTGAGATTGTGTTTCTTAATTACTGTCTCTAGTATCTAGTATAGTGCCTGGCATATAATAAGTACTCATTAAATATTTTGTTTGTAGATGCCAGAATTTTGGAATACAACTAAAGCAAAGAGGCAAAATAAAATTCCTTTCTGATCTGTAAGGGTGAGAGGATCCCCTTACTTGTGGAACTCTGTTTTGAGCTTGTCCAAGAGGGATGATGAGTCTCTCAGGTGTTTTGTTTCTGTTAATAGTTCCAAGGATTTGGGAATAAGTCATCCCATATAAAAGAGGCCATTGTATTCCAGAGTGTGTGCAATTGGTGTTTAGTTTCAGATGATGTACAGATTTTTTGAAGAGTTCTCTAGATAGATAGACTATCAAGGACACTCTCTTCATTCTTAGGGATGCATAAATTGAAGTACCATCATAGAATGTTGTTTTACTGAATGGGAGCTTAGGTCTAGTTATACTACCAATTCTGTTTTTAACCTTGACTTTATCATTTAATCTCTTTGATCCTCAATTTCTTCATTTACAAAATGAGTTAGATTGGATGAACGCCAGACTCCTGACCTTGTGTACTAAGCTTGCATAGTTCAGGAAGACACAAAACAAAGATGTTGAGTTTGATTTTAATTACCTAGAAGGTCAACATGGGGCTGTTCACCAGACAAAGCATAATTGCCTGAGCACATTCATTCTTTGATTTTATGCAGATGTTCAATACTTGTATTTTGTTAGCTAATGAGATATTCAATATACAGATTCTATGCAATCCCTATTAAAATTCCGAAGTCATTCTTCATGGAAATAGAATGATGGCCAGAGCTTCCAGATCTATGTTGAATCAAGTGTGATCAAAGTGGACATTTCTGCCACTCAATATTAGGGTGAAAGTCACCAGTAAGTATAGTGCTAACTCACTCTAAGTTATTTATCTGTGCCTTTTACCAAATTAAGGGACTTCTCTATATTCCTATTTTTCCAAGATTTAAAAAAAAAATCATGAACAGATGTTGAATTTGTTGATTGATATGATCATGTGATTTTTCTTCTTTAGCGCATTAATATGGTGAATTACACTGACTGGTTTTCAAATATTGAACCAGCCTTGCACTGCTGGAAAAACGCCAATTGGTCACAGTGTACAATTTTTAAAATATGTTGCTGAATTCTAGTTATTAAAATTTTTACAAAAATTTTTACATCTAATTCATGAGGGATATTTGTCAACTTTTGGTATCGTGTGATACTAGCTCCATAAGATGAATTGAGACGTGTTAAACTCTTCTGTTTTCTGGAAGAGTTCTATAAAATTGGTGTTAATTCTTCCTCAAATTTGGTAGTATCTTACAGTGAAATCATCTGGGTCTGAGATTTTTTTTTTAATTAAAAATTTAGAGTTATAGGGATATTCAAATTATTTCTTTTGGGGTGAGTTGTGGTAGTTCTGTTTTTCTTTTTGAATTGGTTTACTTCTAATTTGCCAGACTTACATGTATGATTTTTGTAGTAATCCTTTATTATTCTTTTGTTGTCTTTGGGGTCCATAATACTATTTTCTGTTTCATTCCTGATTTTGGTAATTTGTATTTTCTTTCTATTTTTTCTATTGTTAATCTTGCTTGAGATTTGTAATAATATTGATCTTCTCAAAGAAAGTTTTTTTTCGCATTGATTTTGTATTGCTTTTCTGTTCCATTTTCTTGATTTCTTTCCTTATCTTTATTATGCCTTGCTTTCAAGTGCTTTGGGTTTAATTTGCTCTTGTTTTTCTAGGTTCTTGAGGTGGGAGCTTAGATGATTTATTTGAGACTTTTCTGCTTTCTAAAGTTTGCACCTAACCTTATAAATTTCCCTTTAACAGTGCTTTAGCTTTTCAAGCAGATTTTGATAAACTACATTTTCATTTTCATTGATGTCCACACATTAAAAAAATTCCCTTGAGATATTCTTTGTCTCATGGATTATTTAAAGTGTATTACCTAGTTTTCCAAATCTGTGGTGATTTACCTGTTTTCTTTTTATTTTTCATTTCTATTTCTATCTCTTTGAGATTCTTTTTTAGATTCAGTTCTTTTAAATTTGTTGAGGTTTTCAAAAAAATCAAATACCTGGGAATAAATCTAACAAAAGACATAAAGGACTTATACAAAGAAAACTACAAAACTCTGTTGAAAGAAATAGAAGAAGACACAAGAAGATGGAAAGGCATCCCTTGCTCATGGATTGGAAGGATTAACATTATCAAAATGGCAATCCTACCAAAAGCAATTTACAGATTCAATGGTATTCCAATAAAAATCTCAATGATATTCTTCAAAGAAATAGATCGACTACTGATGAAATTCATATGGAACCGCAAAAACCCTTGCGTAGCTAAAGCCCTACTAACTAAAAAGAAAGAAAACAGAGGAATTTCACTCCCTGATTTCAAACTATACTACAACACCATGATAATTAAAACAGCATGGTACTGGAACAAAAACAGACAGAAAGTCCAATGGAACCGAATAGAATACCCAGAATTAAAGCCGCATATCTATGAACAACTAATCATTGACAAAGGAGCAAAGAAAATGCAGTGGAACAAGGACAGTCTATTCAATAAATGTTGCTGGGAAAACTGGACAGCCACATGCAAAAAAATGAAGCTGGACTACTACCTCACACCCTGCACAAAAGTCAACTCAAAATGGATAAAAGACCTGGATGTAAGACCTGAAACCATAAAATTTGCAGAAGAAAATATAGGCAAAACTCTACACGACATACATCTCAGCAAAATCTTGAGACACATCCCTCAAAGCGAAGGAAGTGAAGGACAAGATAAACAGATGGGATTACACCAAAGTAAAAAGCTTCTGTACAGCAAAAGAGACATTAGCCAAAACTAACAGACACCCTACCAACTGGGAAAAGATCTTTGCACACAATACATCTGATAAAGGACTGATAACAAAAATTTACAAGGAACTCACACAGCTCAACAAAAACAAAGCCAATAACCCAGTCAAAAAATGGGCAGAAGAGCTCAAAATGCACTTCTCCAAAGAAGAAAAGCAAATGGCCAACAGATACATGAAAAAATGCTCAACATCACTTATAATCAAGGAAATGCAAATCAAAACCACTATGAGATACCACCTCACACCTGTGAGGATGGCACACTTTAAAAATACAGGCAACAACAAATGCTGGAAAGGATGTGGAGAAAAAGGAACTCTTCTACACTGCTGGTGGGAATGTGAACTGGTCCAACCACTATGGAAAGCTGTATGGCAATTCCTCAAACTGCTAAACATGGAGCTTCCATACGATCCAACAATACCACTTTTGGGAATTTATCCAAAGGACACAAAAACACTAATCCAAAAGGATACATGCACCCATATGTTCATTGTGGCACTGTTCACAATAGCAAAGGTATGGAAGCAACCCAGATGTCCAAAAATAGATGATTGGATCAAGAAGATGTGGTACATATACGCAGTGGAATACTATTCAGCATTCAAAAAAGATAAACACATGCAATTTGCAGCAACATGGATGGAATTAGAGGGGCTCATACTCAGTGAAATAAGCCAGAAAGAAAAAGAAAAATATTGAATGGTTTCACTTATAACAGGACTATAAGGAAACCAAATAGGAGAGAGACACTCTGTGGGTGGGGGGAGGGATGGGGGGAGGGGAGGATAAGGGCACAAAATGGAATAGAAAAGAACACAAGGGACCACGGAGATGGATCACAGGTGAATTGGTGGTGGGTTACCCAAGGGGAATACAAAATGTAAAAGACATAAATAACAATAAAAATATATATTAAAAAAATTTGTTGAGGTTTTACAGTTCATGACAGTCTCTCTTGGCATATGTTTATCAGGCACTTGAAAAGAATGTGATTTCTGCTCTTATTGGATGAGGTGCTTTAAAATGTTGATTAGATCCTATTGGTTAATGGCAGTGCTGAGTTCTTACAGTTTCTTGTTGATTTTCTGTTTCTTCTATAAAATGTTCAACAGGAGTGCTTAACTTTCTAATTAATTGCAGGTTTATCTATTTTTCCCTTCACCTCTATTTTTTTGGTGCTTATACTTTTAGGATTACTATGTTATGTCCTTTTAAAAAAAGATTGATTTATTTATGCATACAATCGGGTACAGGCCAGAGGCATGGGGTGGCAAGAGGATTCACCAGAGACAGAGTGGGGAGCAGAACAGGCAGTTCGACGGAAATACACTGCTGAGGGGAGCAGGGGAGCAGTGGGCGAGGCAGGAGAGGTCTGCCACGCCATATGGGAATCTCCCTGGCTGGGCATGGAACTCTGGTAGCTGCTGCCGACAGCTCCACAGCGCAGGGCTTAACCGCTGTGCCACCAGGGAGGCCCTGCTATGTCTTCTTGATGGATTGACTTTTTCATCACATCCCTATCTTTTATAGTTCCTCTCTGTTTCTGATCATTTTCTTTGTTCTGAAGTCTATTATTTTACCTATGTTAATATAGCCACACATGCTTAAGTTTGGTTAGCTTTTGCATAATGTATCTTTTTACTTTCATGATGCCTTGTATTGTTCTCTATGAAGTGAGTTTTTGGTAGACAGTATATAGTTTGGTCATGTAAAATACACTCTGCAATTGTCTTTTAATTCATATATTTAGATCATTGACATAGGATATAATCATATAATGATATAAATGTTAGAACTTTCTTTTCTTTACCCTCCTATGTTTACGATATTGTTATAAATGTTTCCTCTTCAAACACTTGGAGCATATCAGAAAACATTGTAATTTTTTGTTTCAACTATCTTAATTTAGAAAACTCAAGCGGAGAAGGAAAGCCTTTTATATTTACCAATATTTTTGCTTATTGTGTTGTTTTTTCATTTCTGATGTTCCAAGCTTTTTTCTTTTGTCATTTCTTTTATTTTCAGGGGATTTTGTTAGCTTTTTTTTTTTTTCTAGGATAGACCCATTAGTTAAGTATTTTCTCAATTGTCCTTCATTTGAGAATGTCTTGATTTCCCATTAATTCCTGAAAAGTAATTTCATTGGGTATTGGGTTGTGGGTATCATTGATAGTTATTTTCTTTCAGCACCTGAAAAAGGTTTCTAGCCTCCAAGATTTTTGATGAGAATTTCACTGTCATTCGAATAGTTTTCCCCTTAAATAAAGTTGTCATGACTTCTTTGTCTTTAGTTTTCAGAATTCAATTATGATGTTTTGGTATATATTTCTGTGAGTTTACTTTGTTTGGGTTTCACTCAAATTTGTGTCTATAGTTTTATGTCTCTTACTAAATTTGGGCAATTTCCACTTATTATTACTTCAAATATTTTTTGATTCTTTCTCTTCTCCTGTTCTTCTGGGAGTCCAATGACACAATTGTCAGATCTTTTATTATAATCTTAAAATTCCCTGAAGCACACTGTTTTTTTTTAATCCAGTTTATTTTTTCTGTGTTCAGATTTATTGATTTCTGTTTTCTGTTTGAATTCACTGTTTCTTCCCTTGTCTCTTCCATTCTATTGGTTTACCCAACCACTGAGCTTTTTATTTCAGTTACTGTATTTTTCAGTTCTAAAATTTCCACTTAGTTCTTCTTCATATTTTCTATTTCTTTGCTAAGACTTTCTATTTTGACTGTTTCAAGTGTGTTTGTAATTGCTCATTGAGGTATTTTTAAAATGGCTGTTTTAAAATTTTGTCAGCTAATTCTACTACTTTTGTCATCTCTTGTTGGCGTCTATTGATTGTTTTTTTCCATTCAGTTTGAGACTATCCTGGTTGAATGTGTCAAGTGGTGAATTTTTATTGGAACCTGGACATTTTCATATTATATTATAAAACTTTGAATCTTATTTAAACTGTCCCTTTTTTGTAGATTTTCTCTTCCACCACTCTGACTGTGAATGGAAGGAGTGGAGGAGGTGCCACCATGTCAATATCAGGTAGACTATAATTCCATGTTTTTTACACTTTAATAGGAAGGGTTCCTCAATACTACTGGGTTGGGAGGGAATTCTGACATATCACATGGTATCCACTGACAATGTGGAAGTGATGATTTCATTACCACTGGGTAATGGTGAATGTCCTATTGTGCACTGGACCTTCTTTGACATGTCCCCGGTAGGGTGGGGAGAGTATCTCACTACTGGGTAGGGGAGGAAGTCCTGGTTCCTCATGTGACCTCTACTGACACTGCAGGAAGGGGGAAGTCATGTTATTGGCTAGTGGAAATAAAAATCCTGGCTTTCTTCTTGGTCAACTTTGACAGGATTGGTGAGGGTGTTGAAGCACAGTACTGTTTTGTGAGGGTGGAAGTTTAGGATCATCACTTACTTGGCAAGTTAGTGTGAGCAGTAATGTTTCTTGTGGAACAGAACAGATACTGTCTAAAAGTTTTCTGTCTTTCTAGGCTGGCTTTCTGTCTTTCTTTCTGCCACGCCCCCCCCCCCCCCCCGTTTTGGTTAGAAAAAAAAAACCAAGCTTTTGTTTGAGTTATTTTGTCTGAGCCTGCTTGAATGTCTAGACTCCTGACTGTCAGCTGCATGACTGGGATGTATGAGACAAAAAACACCCCGAGGAACTCGCCACCATGTTGTTTCTTGGGTTTTGACATCCCTAGTTAGTCTGATTTTTTTCTCTCTACCCTTCAGAGTATATAATACCAAGGATTTTTAGCTGTGCCTAGTAGGAGGAGGGCAAAGGTACTTTATTACACCTTCCTGGAATAATGGATCATTGTACTAATTTAAAATAGAGAGCAAATCTTTTATTTGCAACTGAGGTAAGTCAGAAGTTATTGTGAACAAGAATGGGTTAATTGTAGGGAAATTAAGAGAAAGGGAAACAGATTTTCCTACTCCTTAAAAAAACAACTCTGTGAATCCTGATTGAATGTTCGCTGGTTCATTTATTCATCATTCAGGTAACCTTTTTCAATCAACATTGTATGCCTGGCAGTGTGATTGGTGCTAGTAATATAAGGATAAGTAAGATTATTTATTTGCCTATTATGGACTAAAAATTTCATCTAATGGGGCCTGACACCCAAATAAGCAAATAATTACAACATTTTATGGTAAGTGACCTGAGTCTTGAAGGATGAGTTAGCAGTTCTTTAGGTGAACTGAAAGAACATTATCTAGGTAGAAGAAATGGCTTGTTTAAAACACAAAAGCACACAATGTTGTAGATTTAGAATAATGGCAAGCATTGATGTGTAAAGAATAAGAGGTATGAGTGAATGTGAGAAATAAAGCTGATAAGGTTGAAAATGTAGGTTGGGTCACATTGTGGAGAGCTTTAATGTATTTCATGCCAAGAAAGTTCTATACCTTATGCAAGCAATAGAGAGTGATCTTTAACCTATTTGAGTGGACATTTAAAAATAATGACTTATGTTTATATCTCAATTCTTATGTATCTTTAATATCCTTTCTATGTACAGATGTCAGATTTGCCATCCTGCCCTAATCTCTCTTTTTCCCTTTACCTTTCCCTGTATGTTCTTGTGTGACGAGAAATGGGGGAGAGAAATAGTCCCTTAAACATTTAGAGTTACTAGATAGAAATGTGTAAATGTAACAGATGCACAAATGCAGCTCAGGATGAAGCTATTGTTCAAATCTGTTTTCACAGACAGTTCCATTTTCACTAGTTGTGAGTGTGTCTGTTTAAATGCAGTAGCCCCCAGTTAATAGTCACCTCACAATCCCTTCACTGCCTTATTGTCATTTCAGCCCACTTATTTACAAATTATAAACTGATGGGGCCTATTTTTATTTTAAAAATTTTAAAGTCCATATTTTCCCCCAATGGGAATGTATGATTTTAGCTCATTACATTTAAATAGATGAAATATTCTTTATCATGCTGAGTGTTACGTTAATTTTTTCATTGTTTTCTCCTTAATCATCTACGTTTGTAGTCATTATCTCTCCTTGTCTTCAGGTACATAGTATTAGTATCTACACATACTTGCCCTCATCTATAATAGCATACATTCAAACCTTATGGTGGCCCTAATGTATTGTTATATTTTTAAAAATCTCATATACAATAACACTTTATTTTTGTGCTGTCTAAATCTTTTATTTAAAGACATCTGGTATGTTTGGCTCAGCGGACAAAATATGACAGTGCTGAAAAGTAGTATTAGCAATTCTTATGACTTCTTACATATTTTAAGATGTTTATGGCAGAAATTACATACTGTGGTGGATAGAGTAGAAGACTACGAAAAATTTATCACTGATATGCAATTATGTATTTGTGACCTAGGGAATAATTGTAGCCTTTTCTGCGAATCTGATTTTTAAACACAATTTTATAGTTAAGAAAGAGAAAAAACTGCCCAAATACCTTCATAATAGGAATAATGAGATTTTTGAGCAGCCCATTTTGCTGTTTTTTTTCATAATTATAATTTCATATATTACTACTGCTAATGTTCCTGTAGTGACTCACTTGAATTCAGTTTCTTGTAATGATGGAGAACATGCTCTTTATATGGCCAGTGGTGACTTTTCAGTTTGAACTTCTATATGAATTATGAATGAAAATATAATAATGAATTGTACTTTCACTTGTTATAGAAATTGCTTAGATATTAAAGTATTTTATGTGTTAAACTGAATTAGTTTCTGAATCTTATACAGTGTTGTAAGCTAAAGTGACCTTAACAAAAAAAAAATTGTTAAAAAATTGAATTATTATTAAACTAAATTTGAAAAATTTTTATAAAATTTTATTTTATTGCTTAGAATTTTAATTTAGAGATATTAATTAACTAAAGATTACTTATGTAATGAGATCATGACAAATGATGTTCTCGTGTTAGCCAGGCCTAAGAACCAGTTCGTAGTCTGGCATTTCAGCTTGTGTGTACTGTCCTCTGCTGGATGGAAAATGTCTTCTTAGTTCAAATGAGCAGCACCTTGCTGCATTACTGATTAATTTCACTTAAACGTTGCAAGCCTTTGAATTACGTTTGCTGAGAACAGACGGAAGAATCTCTTTACTCACTAGTCAGAGTCCCTCAGATATGAGTGGCTCTTGGAAGTGGTTTGACTTGTGGAATGATTAATTTCTTTACAAAATTTTCACAAGTATTTGGGAAATTGAGGAACTGAATTTAATTTACTGTGTCATGTCTATATTTTAGTACCTTTTGTTGAAGCCAAGGCTTCAGACAAAGTGGGACCTTGACAGGCCATGGTCCCTGGAATGTTTGTGGTAACTGAAATTGTGATTTTTGTGCATTTCTTTTTGAGACTGAAATTATTTGAAAATGGTGTATGCTTAGTGGAGGTGCATAAAAAGAGGGAAACTGGATTTTGATCTCATTCACAACACACATGCCAGATATATTTTGCTTTCCTGAAAAAGTTGTACTATCTTTACTCCTTCTCTAAATCTGTTGCCTTTCTAAGCATCATACCAAAGACAAATATCCTGAAGAAACTAGTGATAAATTTTGTTACAAAAAATTTAAAGCTTCTGTCTGCCAAATTCCATTATAAACAAGATTGAAAAGCAAATGACAACTGGGAACAATGGATGCAACACATATGGTGAGCAAAGGGTGAAAATCCTTCTTATAAAAAGCTTTTAAAATATAAAAGTGCACACAGTACATACCAGGCTATAGTTTCATCTGGAGAACTAGGTACTGTTACTGTTTTTATTTTATAAATGGGAAGATTAAGGCTTAGAGAGGTTCATTACAGTTAGTGGTAGATTAAAGTTTCAAACCCGTGTGGTCAACCACAGAGCTTGTGCACTTAACTACACCGTTTTCCATGCCAATAAATGACCAGAATCATGAACAGGCTATTTACAAAGAAATACTTCCTATACCCAGTCACAATATTCAGTAAGCATATGAAGCTTGATTACTTTTTGATAATAATTGCAAATGAGAGTAACAAGAAAATATTTTTTATGTATCAAATTGAAATTTCAAAAATTAGTCACATTCCCTATTGGCAAGATACAGAAAAGCCAGTTAATTTTTAAATTCATTGGGGAAATTTTCTACAAAATCCCTTAAAATTCTCTATGGTTTTAACATTACAATTCAATTTTTCAGTCTTTATCCTGAGAAAATAATTGTGTATACATGAGATTGAGTTACAAGGATGTCACTCAGCATTGCTTTTAAAAGCTGGAGTCAGCCATAATGTCCAATAGGGGATTGGTTGAAAACATCTAGTGTACATCTGTAAGATGGAATTTCAGTATTTTTTAAAAATACATTTTAAAGGACTATTTAATGCAATTTTAATACCTATATTGTGTACTAAAAAATTCAGGTCACTTAATCATTAGATTTCTATTAATAACTTGTAAATATTGGCATTGGCAAAAGATTGGGAAAGTTTACCCTAAAATATTAATTATTATCTTTGGTTAGTGGGACTAGATGTCAGTTTCCTACAGCAGACATTTTAATAATTTTAAGAAGAAAAAGGTTGCTGTGAAATTTCACTTAAATTACTTCCTGTTGCACATAAGACTTTCTAAAAGTATAGTCACAGATTTGCAAAAGAGACATTTTGATCTCTCTGTCCTTCTTTAATTATAATGAATATGTAAATATAGTACATATATATCATTATTTTGGTCTGAAAGTAGGTAGTATCAGTAATGTTACTCCAAGGTAAACTTAAATGGCTTTATTTTATTTATAATTTTCATGTGAATTTTCTTTGATAGCCAAATTTTAGTGTTTCCTTTTCTTTAGTCTTTTCACATTCATAGTTACTTTGTACTTTTCTTTCTAATGTATTTTCTCCTTAAAAAATGTCTCATTTATATTCAGTATTATGCAACATGGCCTCTCCATATTTATTCTTTGGGCCACACAGTGAAATATTTGCAAGTTTGACATGGAATTTATGAGAAATGGAAGATCTTACTTGCTTATTTTCTGTTACATTATTTACCAGGATTAAGACTATATAACCTGGGTCTTAATAATTGGTGGTGTAATTTCAGCATTTGCTTTTCTTTCAGCAAGTGTTTTTCTTTCTGTTAGTGTGGGACTTATTAATTAGATCCTCTTCCTGGATGGTTGCACTCTTCTCTGCCCTCCCTGCCCCCACAAATGCTCATTCATTCTCTCTTTGTCTCTCTCTGTGTGCTTCTGTCTCTCTGTCTGTCTCTGTCTCTGTCTCTGTCTCTGTCTCTGTCTTTCTCTCTCTCATTCTCTTTCCTCTCCCCTGATTTCAGTAAGTCCATTTAGAGTTGGAGACATGGCACAGTACTAAATGATTCAAGCACAGAAAGAAAAAAGGGAAAGATCTCTGCCACTTATTCTCCAATCTTCCTGATTAAAATTCCAAGAGGTCTCTCATGTATTCTTGGTTTCTCATCCTATTCATGCATCCATATAAGATAGAATAAAGCAGATAGGGATTAGAGACTTACAATTGATGTCTTTAAATCCAGAGGAATATTTGAAGCTTGTACCAACGGATTTGGTTTGCTTTGCTGCAGTTCTATCATTTGAACACTGAGTGGCACTAAAGCCTTGGTCACAAATAGAATACTGTTGATTCAAATACTAGGATTTAGGGGTCTGTAGATGGGCATGGCTTTGAAAAAATGAAAAAAATAGAAAAGTTAGCTTGACAATCAGTTATTTTTAGGATCAGGAAGTTTAACACAATTCTATTGATATTATTTGCAAATTATATGAAAACAAGAAGTAAACTGCTGTTAAAATGACCATCGAGGATTAAACTCACTGCAAACTAGTCTTGGGTATTTTTCCTTTTCTTTGTAGAGGATGTAGGTTTTATCTATACTTACAAGAAGGTTTGCAGAGTGCACCTATATAAATGTTGTTAAACTCCTTTACCTATAGTAGACAATATGGAGTAAATATTTATGAGTAAATATTCTGAACATTTTTAAAGTCTATTTAGTTATACCTGTAAATGTGTGTTCATACATTTGACTGAAGTTAGGAAAATATGCCATTTTAGTTCAAATAAAATAGAATTTGACTATTTTGGAGGAGGAAGAAAAATCATTCTTCCTTCTGTTGCTTCTTTTAACTTTATTATTTTTTATTTTCCGCCTAATAGTCCATCAGTATAAATATTCTTCCATGAGAAAAGGCATACTATAATATCCTACAAATTTTCCCTAGTTTTCATTGAATTTTTAACTATACCTCTTTTCATCATTTAAAAATTATTTTTCTCTTAAGTTATTTTCTCCAGGATTGCAACATATATCCTTGAATTTACAGTCTATGTAGAGTTTATATTGTACAACTTCACCTAAAACAAAAGAATTTTACAATCACAGGGTCCATTTACCTTATTATTATTGCTGTAGCTGTCATTTATCTTTTATAGGAATTAAGAAAAAAGAGAGTAATCTTTATATTTATTCAGATGTTTGCTATTTCTAATGCTTTTTAATTCCTTTCCAAATATAGGCATCTTTTTTATTATACGTTGAATTATTCTGTGTCTCACATATTGCATTTTTTTTTTATCAATTGAAGGTTTGTGGCAATCTTGAATTAAGCAAGTTTATTGGGATCATTTTTCCAGATGTGCTCATTTCACATCTGTGAGTCACATTTGAGTCACATTTTGATTAAGGTAAGTAAATTGTTTTTTTTTTTTGTTGTTTGTTTGTTTCTTAGATATAATGCCATTGTACACTTAGTTGACTATAATATAGTGTAGTCATAATTTTTATATGCATGGGAAACCAAAAAATCATTGTTACTTGCTTCATTGTGATATTTGCTTTTTTGTGGTGGTCTGGAATTGAACTCACAATATATCCAGGATATACCTACATGTGAGTTTCTCTTTGTCAAACTTTTCTCTCAGTCTGAAAATATTCCTTTATTATTTCTAATGGTTGAGATGTATTGACAACAAACTCCCTTAGTTTTCTTTTATCTGAAAATGTTTTCATTTTGTCTTCATTCTTGAAGATTATTTTTACTAGGTATAGAATTTTGGGTTGACATATTTTCCTTTTAGAACTTTCATGTGTTGTTATCTGCTGCCTTCTCATCACCATAATTTCTGATGAGGTGGCAGTGTCCATTCGAGTCCTTGTTCCCCTTACAAGTATTTTGTCATTTTTCCCTGACTGCTTTTAAGACTCCTTTTTGAATTTTAATGTGCTTACATTTATATTGCTTGGAGTTTGCTGAATTATAGAAACTATAAATTTTTATCTTTCATGATAGATTAGAGATTTTTAGCCATTATTTCTTCATTGGTTTCCCCTGCACCATTCTTTCTCTTCTTTAGCTCTTGTATTACAGTATTTCTGATATTTTCCTACAGGTCCTTGAGGCTCTGTTTATTGTTTTAATCTTTTTTTTTTTTTTAAATCTCTAGTCATGAGATTGTATGACTTCCATTGTTCAACTGCCACTTCACTGACTTTCTGCTATTATCACCATTTGGAAGTTATGACCATATGATTAATATTTATTTCAGGAACAGTAATTTCTACTGCTAAAATATACACTTTATGCAATTTCTATTTAACTGAAATTTCCTATCTTTTTCCACACTGTGTGCCTGTTTCCTCTGATCCTTTTTAGTGTAATTATGACACCTATATAAAAATCCTGTGTGCCCACTCTTAGTATCTCTGTCATCTTAGAGTTAGGCTCCATACACTATATTTTCTCTTGTGAATGGGTTACTTTTTTCTGGTTCTTCACTTGAATAATTTTAGGATTAATTTCTATATATTGTGATTGTAATGTTGTATGTCATTTCTATTATTTATGGTACTAGCAATAATTGAGTGCTATTATTTTAATTTTAGCAGACAATTTTATTGGTTGTATTGAAATTGCTGTGTCTTCTGGTGGCAGCTCAAATCTTGATTTGATTTTGAAAATCTTGCATAGGTTGCTTTTGTGTATGCCTGGTGCATGTAAGGTTCAGTGGTCACTCAGAAATTTGGGCAGCTTTTAAATGCAGAGTCTGAACCTCTCCCTCTCTACTTTTGGGATTTCCACTATTTCGTGAGAATAGTAGCCCTGAACTTTGGTCACTGATTAAGGTCAGAAAGATTGTAAACTAAAAGCCACACAAATAAAAACTTCATTTTGTGCTATTCTTCTCTCTAAGTTTTGATTTCCCTTCTTACTGTCTTTTATCACTCACTGTCCAGTGCATTAAGTTTTGTTTTTTATCTTTTTTTGTCTTTTCTTCAAAACTTCTTGCTGCCCTGTGTGTGAACATCATTATAATCTGAGACTATTCTGCCACCCTCAAGGCAGAAGTCACTTACCACTCTTGATTCAAAAATCACCAGTGATTTCACATTAACTTCAGATAAAAAAATCCTAACTCCTTTTCTTGGCATTCTTGAATCTTTTTATGATAATAATTGATCTTTTTAGTTATAAACTTCTGTCTTCTCTTCCTTCTCTTAAAATCCACTCATTCATTCTGTGATTTGGCTATAACAAAAATTACTTCTTGGTGTCACCCCAACATGCATGCACTATACTTTTCTCTTTTTCCTATAGCTTCCAAATGTTTTGAATATAATTTCTCTTTCTATAAGCTACTCAAGTTCTTATTTAACCTTCAGGAACCAGCTCAAATATCACTCATTCTATAGTAGAAATAGATGCTCTTTCTTCTGTGCTTCCAGTATAATTTATTTATTGTTATATTAATAGACTTAACTGTATGTTTTTCTGCTGGATCTTGTGTTACTTTAATCAGGAACTGTCTAGTTCACAGTTTATATAGGTATGGTATCCAACATAATAAGTATTTGAATTTCAAAAAACTAGTGAAATTTCCATATATATTCTAATCATGTCTATTTTACTAGGCTGTGATTTATTGTTTTATTATCTGTACTGCAGGAAAACTTTATCTTGTTAAAAAATGAATGTAAGAATGTTTATATATATTAAACTGAAATTACGTAGATAACATTCATATTTTAGTTTCCTGTAAATTATTACATTGATTTTTCCAGTTGTTTCTTTTTTTCTTATTATGTTAAAATACACATAATACAAAATTTACTTTCATAGCCATTCTAAAGTGTACACCTCAGTGATATTAAATACATGCATATTGTTGTGCAGCCATCAATACCATCCATCCCCATATCTACTTACTTTGTAAAGTTGAGAGCTAAACAATAGCGCTCTTCCTCCCCTTTCCACAGCCTCTTGGAGCCCCCATCCTACTTTATATTTTTATGGTTTTCACTGTATACCTCATATAAGTTGAGTCACACAATTTTTGTCTTATTATAACTGGCTTATTTCATTTAGCATAGTGTCTTCAAGGGTCATCCATGTTGTTGCATATTGTAGAATTTGCTTCTTTATAAAGGCTGAATAGTATTTCATTGTGTGTATGTGTGTGTGTGTATATATATATATATATATACCATATTTTTACCTGTTGAAGGACACTTGGTTTGCAGCCAGTCCATATCTTAGCTGTTTTGAAAACTGTTGCTATGAATATGGGTGGACAAATATCTCTTGTAGATTGCGTATAACTGGATCATGTGTTTTCATCCATTTTGCCAATCTGTTTTTTGATTAGTGTTTCATTCATTTACATTTAAAGAAATTACTAATAAGGAGGGATTACTTCTCTTATTATGCTACTGCTTCTATGTGCCTTGTAGCTTTAGTCCTCATTTCCGTCTTTTATAACTTTTAAAAAAATATTTAGTTATGCATACAAGGCTGGGATGTAGGCTGGAGGTGTGGGGGTGGTGGTGAGAGGATTCACCAGAGACAGAGTGGGGAACAGAACAGGCAGATTTATTGGAATACATTGCTGAGGGGAGCAGCAGGTAAGATAGGAAAGATGTGCTGAGCCATGTGGGTTAGCTCCCTGGCGGGGGATCGAATTAGTGCTGCAGTATCTGCTGATAGCCTCATAGTGCTGAGACTTAACCCCTTGTGCCACCAGGAAGGCCCCCTTTTATGTCTGTTTCATTAAGAGAGATGATAATTCCTTTTTAATTTGTGTATATTTTATAGTTATTTTCTTTGTATTTACCATGGGGGTTATATTTAGCATTGTAAAGTGAGGACATTCTAGTTTTAATTTACGACAGCTTAACTTCAGTAACATACAAAAAGACTGCTCCTTTGCAGCTCCACCCACACATTTTGGTTATTGATATCACAAAATTACATCTTTTTTTTTAAGATTTATTTATTTATACATACAAGCTGGGGTACAGGCCAGAGGCGTGGGGCAGCGAGAGGGTTCACCAGAGGCAGAGTGGGGAGCAGAACAGGCAGATCAGAAATACACTGCTGAGGGGAGCAGCGGGCGAGGCAGGAGAGGTCCGCCACACCATGTGGGATTCTCCCCAGCTGGGCGTCAAACTCGCATCGCTGCTGCCAACAGCTCCACAGTGCAACGCCCAACCGCTGTGCCACCAGGGAGGCCCCACAAAATTACATCTTAATATACTTTGTGCCCCCACACATAAACAAATAATTCTATTGAATGTATTAGTCATCCTTCATAATCATGGAAATACAAATCAAAACCACAATGAAATACCACCTTACACCAGTGAGAATGGCACATATTAAAAAAACGGGCAACAACAAATTTTGATGAGGATGTGGCAAAAAAAGAGCTCTCCTAAATTGATTGTGGGAATGCAAACTGGTCCAGCCACTATGGAAGGCTGTGTAAAGGTTCCTCAGACTACTAAAATTGAGCTACCATATGATCCAGCAATTCCACTCCTAGGGATCTACCCAAAGGATCCAAAAACCTTAATTCAAAAAGACACCTGCACCCATGTTTATTGCAGTACTATTTACAATAAGTGAGACTTGGAAACAACCCAAATGCTCAAAAATATTTGATTGGATCAAGAAGATGTGGTATATATACACAATGGACTACTACTCAGCAATCAAAAAGACAAACTAATGCCATTTGCAGCAACATGGATGGAGCTAGAAGGGATTATGCTCAGTGAAATAAGTCAGAAGGAGAAAGAAAAATACTGGATGGTTTCACTTATAGGAGGAATATAACCAAACCAAATAAGGGATCAAGGAAAAAATTTACAATAACAATCAATCAATCATTCACAGCAAAGCAAAACAAAAATAAACTGATAAATGTAACCAGAGACATACTGCAGGGGAGGGGGAGAGAGAGGGACCAAAATGAGGACGGGAAGAGCACAAAGGACTATGTTGATGGTGCACAGGTGAATTGGTGGTGGAAATTCTAGGGAGATTACACATGGGAAAAGAAAGAAAACATTGTACAAAAATGAACAACTATGTAAAATATATATAAATTTAAAAAAAATGTGTTGGTCTCCTAAATTATGTAGAAACAAGAGTAGCAAACCAAAGTTAAAGTACTCTTAGCTTTTATTTAATTTTTTCTTCAAATGTATTAGCCTACTGAGTTAGGTAGAAAACAAAAAGTATTGTTATAAATAATTGTTACATTAATACTTTAAAAAAATAATTTTTCCATGTACTTACCTTTATTGAGATCTTTATTTGTCCATTAGGCATGAGGATCTGTGTAGTGTCCTTTCATCTCACCATGCAGAACTCTGCTGAGCATTTCTTGCGGGATAGGTCTAGTGCTTGGGAATCTCTCGGACTCCATTTTTCTTGGGGCAATGTGATTTCTCCCTCAGTTTTGAAGAACAGTTATGTAAGCTAAAGAATTATTTGTTGAGGGCCTCCCTGGAGCCTTTGGCAGCGAGACGTGAGTTTGAAGCCCAGCCAGGTAGATTGCCACATGGCGTGACAGACCTATCCTGCCTTGCCTGCTGCTCCCCTCAGCAGTATATTTCTGTTGATCTGCCTATTCTGCTCCCCGCTCTGTCTCTGGTGAACCCTCTCGCCGCCCCACGCCTCTCGCCTGTACCCCAGTTTGTATGCAGAAATAAATAAATCTTTTAAAAAAAAAGAATTATTTGTTGATAGTTTTTTCCCTAACATTTTGAATGTATCAGCACACTTCCTTCTTTTTATTATTATTATTTTTATTGTTATTTATATCTTTTACATTTTGTATTCCCCTTGGGTAACCCACCACCAATTCACCCATGATCCATCCCCGTGGTCTCTTGTGTTCTTTTCTACTCCATTTTGTGCCCTTACCTTCCATCCCCCCTAACCCCCTCCTCCTTAACCCCCTCCCACCCGCTGAGTGTCTGTCTCCTATTTGGTGTCCTTATAGTCCTGTTATAAGTGAAACCATTCGATATTTTTCTCTTTCTGGCTTATCTTACTCAGTATGATCCCCTCTAATTCCATCCATGTTGCTGCAAATTGCATGTGTTTATCTTCTTTGAATGCTGAATAGTATTCCACTGTGTATATGTACCACATCTTCTTGATCCAATCATCTATGTTTGGACATCTGGGTTGCTTCCATACCTTTGCTATTGTGAACAGTGCCGCAATGAACATATGGGTGCATGTATCCTTTTGAATTAGTGTTTTTGTGTCCTTTGGGTAGATTCCAAAAGTGGTATTGCTGGGTTGTATGGAAGTTCCATTTTTCGCAGTTTGAGGAACCACCATACAGCTTTCCATAGTGGTTGGACCAGTTCACATTCCCACCAGCAGTGTAGAAGAGTTCCTTTTTCTCCACATCCTTTCCAGCATTTGTTGTTGCCTGTATTTTTAATGTATCCCATCCTCACAGGTGTGAGGTGGTATCTCATAGTGGTTTTGATTTGCATTTCCTTGATTATAAGTGATGTTGAGCATTTTTCATTTATCTGTTGGCCATTTGCTTTTCTTTGGAGAAGTGCCTTTTGAGCTCTTCTGCCCATTTTTTGACTGGGTTACTGGCTTTGTTTTTGTTGAACTGTGTGAGTTCCTTGTAAATTTTTGTTATCAGTCCTTTATTGGATGTATTGTGTGCAAAGATCTTTTCCCAGTTGGTAGGGTGTCTGTTAGTTTTGGTTAATGTCTCTTTTGGTGCACAGAAGCTTTTTATTTTGATGTAATCCCAACTGTTTATCTTGTCCTTCACTTCCTTTGCTTTGGGGGATGCGTCTTTCAAGATTTTGCTGAGATGTATGTCGTGTAGAGTTTTGCCTATATTTTCTTCTATAAATTTTATGGTTTCAGGTCTTACATCCAGGTCTTTCATCCATTTTGAGCTGGCTTTTTGCAGGGTGTGAGGTAGTAGTCTAGCTTCATTTTTTTGCATGTGGCTGTCCAGTTTTCCCAGCACCATTTATTGAATAGACTGTCCTTGTTCCACTGCATTTTCTCTGCTCCTTTGTCAAAGATCAGTTGTTCATAGATATATGGCTTTCATTCTGGGTATTCTATTCGGTTCCATTGGTCTTTGTATCTGTTTTTGTTCCAGTACCATGCTGTTTTAATTATTATGGCTTTGTAGTATAATTTGAAACCAGGGAGTGAAATTCCTCCATTTTCTTTCTTTTTAGTTAGTAGGGCTTTAGCTATGCAAGGGTTTTTGTGGTTCCATATGAGTTTCATCAGTATTCAATCTATTTCTTTGAAGAATGTCAATGAGATTTTTATTGGAATAGCATTGAATCTGTAAATTGCTTTTGGTAGGATTGTCATTTTGATAATGTTAATCCTTCCAATCCATGAGCAAGGGATGCCTTTCCATCTTCTTGTGTCTTCTTCTATTTCTTTCAACAGTGTTTTATAGTTTCCTTTGTATAAATCCTTTATGTCTTTTTGTTAGATTTATTCCCATATATTTGATTTTTTTTGGTTTTGATTTTGAAGGGGATGGATATCTTAATTTCCTCTTCTTCATATTGGGTGTTTGCATATAGGAAGGCTACTGATTTTTGTGTGTTGATTTTGTATCCTGCTACTTTACTGAACAGGTTTATTGAGTTCGAGTAGTTTTTCTATGGAGTTTTTAGAGTTTCGTATATATATTATCATATCGACAAACCACTAGCCAGGCTTACAAAGAAAAAGCGAGAGAAAACACAAATAAATAGGATCATAAATGAAAGAGGAGAAATCACAATGGACACAGCAAAAATCAAAAGAATAATCAGAGATTACTGTGAACAGCTATACGGAAACAAGTACAAAAACCTAGAGAAAATGGACAAATTCCTAGAACTATACAATCACCCAAAACTAGACAAAGAAGATATAGAACACCTAAACAGACCAATCGCAAGCAGTGAAATTGAAACAGTAATTAAAAACCTCCCCCAAAGCAAAAGCCCAGGACCAGGTGGTTTCACAAACGAATTCTACCAAACATTCGAAAATGAAATAGTCCCTATATTACGGAAATTCTTTCAAAAAATCGAGAAGGAAGGAGTACTACGAAACACATTCTATGAAGCAAATATTACTCTAATACCAAAACCAGACAAAGACAACACACAAAAAGGAAACTACAGACCAATCTCCCTAATGAATACTGATGCAAAAATATTTAACAAAATCTTGGCCAACAGGATCCAACAATGCATCCAAAAGATAATACACCATGAACAAGTGGGATTTATTCCAGGGACACAAGGATGGTCCAACATCCGAAAATCAATGTAATCCAACACATCAACAAAAAGAAAAATAAAGACCATATGATCATATCAATAGATGCTGAGAAAGCATTTGACAAAGTGCAACATCCATTTATGATAAAAGCCCTTGAAATCCTTGGGATAGAAGGAACATACCTCAACATAATAAAAGCCATATATGACAAACCCACAGCCAATATTATCCTCAATGGTGAGAAGCTGAAGGCCTTTCCACTAAGATCAGGAACAAGGCAAGGATGTCCACTCTCACCATTGCTTTTCAATATAATACTGGAAGTCCTAGCCAGAGCAATTAGACAAGAGAAAGACATTCAAGGTGTCCAAATAGGAAAAGAAGAAATTAAACTGTCTCTATCAGTGCACTATTTCCTGGTCTCCAAAGTTTGTGATGAGAAAGCTGGAGATGTTGAGCATCCCTTTACTTTTCTCTCGCTATTTTGAAGATTCATTCATTGACTCTTGAAAATTTGATTGTTTCTTGGTGTATGTCTTTTCGAGTTCATCTTACTTGGTTTGTTCAACTTCTTAGATGTTTATAACTTTCATCAAATTTGGGATGTTTTCAGCCATTATTTCTTTAAATGTTCTCTTTGCCCTCTTTGCTCTTCTTCTGGGATTTCCACACTGCATATGTTGGTCCACCTGATGTGGGCCATATATCCCTCCCTCAGACCGTTTGCTTTTTTTTGCAATCTTTTTGCAATCTGTTCCTCAGCATTGAAAAATTTCATTGTCCTATATTAAAGTTCATTGATTTATTTTTTCTGTCTGTTCAATCTGCTTTTGAAATCCTCTGGTGAATTTTTCATTTTAGTTATTGTACTTTCACTTATAGAATTATTTCAGGTTTTCTGTCTCTTTATTGACGTTACCATATTTGTTCAAACATCTTTTCCTTGATTTTCTCTATCTCTTCCTTTGTTTTTTGAGGACATATAAGGCAATTGTTTTCAAGATTTTGTCTTCTGTATCTCCAACTAATTCTTTTTCCTGGACAGATCCCATTGGATTACTTTTTGCTTTGAATGGAATAGACATTCTTGTGGCTTTGCCTTATGTCTTTTTTGTTGTTGTTGTTGAACAATGGACATTTGAATCTAAAAATTTGGTTCCCTTGAAAATCATATTTTCCTCTTTTCCCAGGGTTTACTATTCTTTATTATTGTTTGTTTGTTTGTTTATTTTGACTTTATTATTTTAATTATTTTTAAAAAAAATTATTTATTTTTAATTGAGGTAATATTAGGATACCCCCATCAGGTATACCTACCACCAAATCACCCATAGTTCACCATCATAGTCCATTGTGCTTCCTTTCCTCTTTGCTCTCACCCCTTCCCCAACCCCTTCGCCTCTGGATCCTTCAGTTCTATAGTCATCTTTGAAGGGTTATTTTTTAAGCTTGTCTTTTTCTGAGCCTTAGTTTCATTTCTCTATATTCCACATATTATGTGACACCATGTAGTATTTCTCTTTCTCTTTCTAACTTATTTCACTTAACACCATCCTCACCAGTTCCATCATGTTTTAATCGGCAAGAATTCATCATTTTATAGCTGAGTAATATTCCATTGCATATATACTACATCTTCTTGATTGACTTATCTGTTTCGGGGTATTTAAGGATCACAAATAGTGCTGTGATAAATAGGGGAATGCAAGCTTCCTTTTGAATTAATATTTTTGAATGTTTTGGGTAGATGCCTAAGTGTGGAGTTACTGGGTAATATAGCAGATCCATTTTTAATATTTTGAGATATCCCCATACTTCCTTCCATAATGGCTGGACCAGTCTTAATTCCCACCAGAAGTGAATGCAGTAGAGTTCTTTTTCTCACATCCTCACCAGTACTTATTATTTCTGGTATTTTCAATATGGACCATTCTCAATATGTGGTTTTGATTTGCATTTTCCTGATGATAAGTGATGATGAACATTGTTTCATGGACCAGTGCAGTCTGTATGTGTCCTTCAGAGAAGGTTTTTTTAGCTCTTCTGCCCATATTTTGATTGCCCATGTTTTATGTTTTCTTTTTGTGTTGTGTAAGTTCTTGGTAGATCTTTGATATCAGTCCCTATTCAGATAGATATATAATGTGCAATATTTTCTCACATTCAGTAGGGTGTCTTTTCATTTTAGTTATGTTTTTTTTTCACTGTGCAGAAGCTTTTTAGTTTGATGTAGCCCTAGAGGCGTATATGTTATTTTTTCTTTTCCTGGCTGTGGAGTATTGATCCCTAAAGACATCACTGAAGCTTGTGTTGTGAAGTATTTTGCCTATGTTTTCTTCTATGTTTTTGTAGTTTCAGGTCCAACATCCAAGCTTTTTATCCATTGTCAGTTGATTTTTTTGTTTGGTGTAAGAGATTGAACTAGCTTCATTCTTTTCCATGTGACTGTTTAGTTTTCCCAAAGCCATTATTGAAGAAGCTACCCTTGTTCCAGTGTATGTTCTTGACCCCTTTGTCATACATTAACTGTCCATACAGGTATGGGTTTATTTCTGGAAACTCAGTTCTCTTCCATTGGTCTGTGTATCTGTTTTTTGTTTCAGTGTCAGGCTATTTTAATTATTATGGCTTTGTAATATAGTTTGACATCTAGATGTGACATACCTCCATTCTTTTTCTTATGTCAGGATTGCTTTGACTATTTGTGGTCTTTTGTGATTCCATGTGAATTTCAGTAGTGTTTGTTCTAGTTATTTGAAAAATGCCATTGATATTTTCATTGCGATTGCATTAAATCTGTATATTGCTTTTGGTAGGATGACCATTTTGAGAACATCAAGCAGAAAATATTTTTCAATTTCCTTATGTTTTCTTTCATTTCTTTTGACAATATCTAATAGTTTTCTTTGTATAGATTTTCACCTTTTTAAAGTTTACTCTTAGATAATTAATTTTTTGATGTGATTTCTGGTGTAATTTCTTCCTCGTCTATCTCACTGTATATAGAAAGGCAACTGATTTTTGTATATTAATTTTATATCTTGCCTCTTTGCTAAGCTGATTGTTTTGACTAGGTTTTTTTTTTTTTTTGTGGAGTCTTAGGGGCTTTTTGTGTATGTTGTAATAATTGATTGATAGTAGACTGATTCTGTGTCAGGGATGAGTCTGAGTGGTAAACTTAATGTCATGTATTTTCTGAGCATTCTTTGGGTATGCATAGTATCTCTGTAATTTTTGCCATGTGGGCAATTGTTTTTGTATGCCTTGGTTTTCAATACCTGGCTTACAAAAGGGGAAAAGCAAAAGATGAAGGGGGAAGGGCCTCCCTGGTGGCACAGCGGTTGAGCGCTGCGCTGTGGAGCTGTCGGCGCACAATGCGAGTTCGACGCCCAGCCAGGGAGAATCCCACATGGTGCGGCAGACCTCTCCTGCCTTGCCCGCTGCTCCCCTCAGCAGTGTATTTCTGATCTGCCTGTTCTGCTCCCCATTCTGTCTCTGGTGAACCCTCTCGCCATCCCACACCTCTGGCCTGTACCCCAGCTTGTATGTATAAATAAATAAATCTTAAAAAAAAAAAAGATGAAGGGGGAAAATGGGGCCAACCTTTTAAATTTCCTAGAAATCATTTCAACCAAAGGGAGAGGCCCATGCAACCATCAAGATCGGGACAACAAGTGGCTATCCTTGTCTTTGTCTTCACGTCTGTGACCAGAGGTAGCAATCATTAGTCAGAGCACAGATCTTTAATATTTGAACAGGGTGCTTTTCATCCATCTTAGTTCGCATAAACCCTGTGCAAGCTGTTCCAGGAATAAGTGCACAGCTGCCTGCCATGTGGTTGAGTGTGAGGGATGAGTAGCTATTGTGTTAAGTACTGTTAAATGGACTGAAATTAAGTTCAAACCTTCTCTTGGAAGTTGCCAGTCTTCTACATACTCCAGAATTCCAAAAATAGTTTTATCTGACAGATTCTGCCAGTGAAATTTTGACTAGGTGAGGATACAAATTCTTCATGCTTCCTACTCCTTTATCTTCCTAGAGTGACACTGAGATTATATAGTATGATTTATCTAGGAAACATTTTTTTATGCTTCAGTTTTTTAAGAGAATAAAATTATTAAGAAAGAGGGGTTGTAGTTACCTTTTATAGTTAAGATTCATATCTGTCTTAAATACTAGGACTTTTTCTTATATCCCATTCATGATGTCTTTCAGAGCCATAGAAAAAATGATTTTTCATGGTTTCCAGAGAAGACGGTAAGAATGGAAAAGAGCTTCTTTGTCAATATAAAAATAAAAGTAGGAATTTTAAAATTAGTCAGTCATTGTGGCCCCCAGGTGAATAAAAGACTCATTTGCTATGAAGGAGGAGATAAAATATGGACCTTGAGAAGGAGAATGGATCTCAAAAATGGCAGGAATGAAAATGGATCTCAAGAATGGAAACAGCAGACAGTGGGCAAAGTATTGTAAGAATAGTAATCCCTGACATTCAAGTTATTTCTCAGATAACTGTTCTTTATTAGACCCAAAACATTATTACAGGTCTGTTAAAATGGCTGATAATGCTTTTAAGAATGAGGAGTAGTGTTTATATCATTTCTCAGGATACATAAAGGTAAAATAGAATTGCAGTTGTAGGAGGTAAGATGGTAAGAGTGGATTGAGAATTAAGAAGAAGGTGGATTTCAGAGGTAATTGTGACTAAAAGAAGAAAGTATGGTTTATTTGTTGCCATGGAAATCTTGGAGTATATTAGGGGAGGAACTAGATTTCTCATGGTTACGGAAAGGAAGTTTAAGTCACCACTTGAAGTAGTAGAACTATAACTTGTCATATAGGACTCTGGAATCAGGTTTTCTGGAATTTAATTGACTCTACCTTTGTGGCCTTAGATGGGTTATTCAATGTCTGTGTCTAAGATTTCTTATCTGTAAAATGAGGGTAGAGAAATGAAGAGTAAAATAAAAATGGAATTAATTAATTTACTTATTAAATGTGTCATAAAGATTTAGAAATAATAAAATGTTTAGCAAAATACATGACATTGTGTTTAATAACTGTTAACTATAATACAAAATGATATTACATGAAATCTACAGCCTTCCTCAAAAAGAAGATAGATGTCTTCAAATATCAAATAATGAAATTATTAAATCTGTGTATCTTTATTTCTACTGACAGATATGAAAACATAACTTATGTTATGACAACATTCATTATATTTATTCTCTGTTCTAAGCAAAGGTGAAGGAAATAATTTGAAGAAAAAAGCTTGCAAGCATTTCATAAATTCAAAACAACATTGCATAGGATTTAGGTGAATAAGCTCACACCTCCTTAGATGTATGTTACCAGACCCTACCATCTAAATACCTATAATCCTTTACCATAGGCCGTTGCACCCTCTCCCTCCTGTGTTTTCTTCCATCCTCTCTCTCCCTCACTAGCAGCCTCAATTCTGTAGTTATATTTCCAGGGTTTATTTTGGTTTAGTTTTGTTAGATCCTGTGTGGTTTTTGTTTGTTATCTTTATATTCTACATATGTGTGAAGTTGTCCAGTGCTTGTTTTTTTCCTTCTGACTTATTTCACTTAGTATAATCCCCTCCAGTTTCATCCATGTTGTCACAAATGGCAGGAGTTCATTTTTCTTTTTTGTAGCTGAGTAGTATATTTCATCAATTACTGCCTTGGTGACCTTAGATGGGTTATTCAATGCCTATGTCTAAGATTTCTTATCTGTAAAATGAGGGGAGAGATGAAGAGTAAAATAAAAATTAAGTTAATTAATTTATTAAATGCTTCATAAAGACTTAGAAATAATAAAATGTTTAGCAAAATACTCTGCTTCGTCAATGGGCATTTATATTTTTTTCCATAACCTGTCTATTGTAAATAGTGCTGCAGTGAATATATGCGTGGAATGCATATATTCCTTTGAATTAGTGTGGTCATGGAGTAGATACCTAGGTGTGGAATTACTGGATCATATGGTAGATCTATTTTTAATATTTTGTGGAACTTTCAAACAGTTTTCCATAGGGACAGGACCAGTCATCATTTCCACCAACATGTATGTGGGTTCCTTTTATTGTACAGCCTTGCCAACATTTGTTTCTTCTACTTTAGTTGAAGGAGAACATTCTTACAGGGATGCGGTAGTATCTCATTGTGTTTTTTGTTTTTTAAATTATTTATTTAGTTAATTAATTTTTTATTAAACATCGTTGTGGTTTTGATTGCATTTCCCTGATAATGAGTAATGTTGAACATTTTTTCATGTGCCTGTTGGCCATCTGTATGTCTCCTTTGGAGAATATCTATTTAGCTCTTTTCCCACTTTTTGACTGGGTTCTTTGTTTTCTTTTTGTTGAATTGTGTGAGTTCTTTGTAGATCTTAGCTATTAGCCCCTTGTCATATATATGATGTGCAAATGTTGTCTCCCATTTAATACACTGTGTTTTTATTTTAATGATATTTTCTTTTGCTATACAGAAGCTTTTTAACTAGTTCCATTAGGTTTTTATTGCTTTTACTTTCCTTGCTGTTGGAGTCAATTCCCCAAAGACATCCTTGAAGCCAATGTTGCAGAGTGTTTTGTCTATGTTTTCTTATATGTATTTAATGGAATCTGGTGTTACATTCAAATCTTTTATATATTTTGAATTAATGTTTGTGTATGGTATGAGAGAATGATCTAGTTTCATTTTTCTGCTTATGGCTGACTAGTATTCCCAGCACCATTTGTTGAAGAGACTTTCCTTTCTCCATTGTATACTCTTGGCGCCTTTGGTGTAGATTAGCTGTCTATGTCGATGTGGACTTATTTCTTGGCTCTCAATTCTATTCCATTGGTCTGAGTGTCTCCTTTTATTCAAATACCATATTATTTTGATTACTATAATCTTGTAGTGTAGTTTGAAGTTGGGAGTGTGACACTGCTATTCCACTTCTCTTTTTGTCAAGATTGTTTTGGCTGTCCAGGGTCTTTTGTGGTTCCAAATAAATTTTGGTAATATTTGCTCTATTTCTTTGAAGAATTCAATGGAAACTTTGATAAGGATTGCATTGAATCTATATATTCCTTTGGGTTAGATGGACATTTTAACAATATTAATTCTTTCAATCCATGAGAATAGATTGTCTTTCCATTTCCTTGTGTTTTCTTCTATTTATTTTAACAATGACTTATATGTTTCGTTGAATCTGTCTGTTACGTCTTTTGTTAGTTTGTTAACATGTGACTGAGGGGGACTCCAGAACCCCAAAACTTGCATGCTTTAAAGGAGCCTGGCCATCCATGTGCACAAAGACAAACCGTACGTAGTGTGAAAGAACTTTAATTAGGATTAGTAATGCATAGAGAGAAAAGAAGAAAGGATAATAGTTTTCCAACAAAACATCCAAAGTTACTCATCTCTTTGTGGGTAAATGACCAGCCAAACAGGGTTGTTCTAAAGCAGGGCTGCTGAGGCCCAGGAGCTTGTCACAAGTATAAGCTTGTCCCTTCTGTCAGAGAAACATAGAAAAGAAGGGGGCCAGGCTAGTCTGGTACAAAAGGAGCAGAATCAAAGTACAAATCAAGATAATGGTTGCCATTGTCAGCCTCCCCATGTTTCTGTCACCCATGTGTCTCTTTTAACTGTCTCTACATGTCTGTCTTTCACATATCTTTTTCCATGTTCCCAAAGTCCCTGGGACAAGTACAAAGCAAAGAAGCAAAAGAGCCTTTCTTCTACATGTTTCTCTTCTGTGTCTCTCTTCTGTGTGTCTCTCCTCATGTCTCTCTGCATGTTCTCTCCTTCCATTTTATATAGCTTCACCTGACTGCTCAGTTCTGACCTTTATTAGGTGGGGCAGGGAACATGGTTCCACCCCTTTTTATGAAGATGTCTCCATTATAGGCTTATCCCTAGTTATTTAATACATTTTGATGCTACCATAAATGGATTGTTTTCTTGATTTCTTTCTCTTCTAGATTATAATTTGCAATTAGGAATGCAATAGACTCCATTTGTTGATTTTGTAGCCAGCCACTTTCCTATACTTATTTATTATTTCTAATGATTTTCGTGGAGTCTTTAGGGTTGTGTGTGTGTATATATATATATTATGTCATATGAAAATAGCGATAATTTTACTTCTTTAACATTTTGGTTACTTGCATCTCTTGTTCTTCCCTTATTGCTCTAGCTTGGATTTCTAATACTATATTAAACAGTAGTGGTGAGAGTGGACATTTTTGTTGTGTAGTTGGTCTTAGTGGAAAATAGGCTGCCCTGAGGCTGTGCAGATAAGATGTCTGCATTGGTCTGTTTCTGGATCCTATACCAGAGCTTGCCTAGGTCTGCTATGGGTTATTATGTATGGGCCTTTTCAGTTCCAATCTGTTTCTTACAGCACCTGCTGGCTCACCAGGTCTCACCTATTCTGCCTGGGGGATTACTTTTGGCCCTTCCCATTGCCACTGGTCTTCCCCTCTACCGGATGTTACTCCTAGCATATGCTGTAGTCATCTGTTTTTCTTTCTGGGGTGTTCAATTTTGTCTTGTGGCAATCTAGTTGTGAATGTGCAGAGGAGGCGAGGCCAGTGTCTTTACTCTGCTGTCATCTTATGTTATTCTCTCTTTTATATAGAGCTCTTAAATGTGTAGATTTACAAACTCACAATAAATAGAAACAAAAATGATGTTAGCATACACTGCTGAACAAACATTATCTAAATTTTTCTAAAAGGATTAAAATAACTTAAAGACAAGAAATTATCTCAACTCTATCCTTTTTAATTTGTCTTTTAATTATAAATGGTAATCAAATTTTTCAGTAGATGATTTATTTATGTAGGGCCAATATCAAACATATCTTATAGAAAAGCTACCAGGAGAGCTAAATAAGCAAAATGACTACAAAATGGTTTTTGACCTATGTAGTTAAAAAAAATTTTTTTTGTTAAAACCAGTCATACATACTTGGTGACTCTAGATATTAAATGCTATTTGTGGGTGTGGAAAAATATTTATAGAGTAAGAAAAACAATTTTAATACAAAGTATGAATTTCTTTGTTTGTGACCATTATACTTAATGACATGTTATGTGAAAAACAAGTATAATTTTACATATAGGGCAAAAAATAAGACTGGAAGGAGAACTTCAAAAGCTGACAATGAATATCTTTGGGTGATGGACCACAGGTTTTTTTTTTTTTCATCATACTTTCATTTTCCATATTTGTAAAAATGTGCATTTACTTATTTTAATTCTTACATACAGCCCACTGATAAACACTACCCCAATGGACAAGACAGAACTTAATTTCTGGAACTCCTTATGGGAAATATGTCTATTTAAAAATTGTATTTATCATAGCAAAATCTTTTTTTAATATGTGTAAATGCAAAAAAGACTAAAAATATTTCAACTAATGTTGCCATTTCTAAGAAGTAGAAGAGTCTCCCCCTACACCCCCAGCGTTTCTGTGAATATAAAGATTATATAGGGCCTCCCTCATGGCACAGTGGTTAAGCACTGCGCTGTGGAGCTGTGGAGCTGCCGGCAGTGATGATGAGAGTTTGACGCCTAGCCGGGGAGATTCCCACATGACACCGTGAACCTCTCCTGTCTTGACCGCTGCTCCCCTCAGCAGCGTGTTTCTGATCTGCATGTTCTGCTCCCGGCTCTGTCTCTGGGGAAACCTCTTGCCGCCCCACGCCTCTGGCCTGCACCCCAGCTTGTATGTATAAATAAATAAATGTTAAAAAAAAGATTATATATTCTTTGTTAAATTTACAAACATTTCTAAATGTATACTACTGTTATGGAGGGAGTTCACAGGTAAGTTTCAAGTGATCTGGAAACATTTGAAGTAGTATGTACAATTTTGTGTGTATATGCAAGTGTGCTTTTATAATAAGTTAAACTGTATTTTTTTAACACTTTTAATAATCTGTCATTTTGTATGTGACATTTACCTTACTACATATGGGAAGGTAGATTTAATAACCATCTCACTGCTGACCTAAAACTTCAGAGAATAAATAATGTCAACTTCCATGAGTTCTTCCCTATCATACACTGAATTTCATCTTTAGAAATAAATTCAAAATTCTGGAAAAGTTGGCTAAATGAGCACATGTACTTATCTTTTGTTTTTCTAAAAATATTCCATTGGAGTGAAATTACCTGTGAATGAATCCATACCCATGCTAGAACAGAGGAAAGAAACATTAACTGGGTGAGAAAATTTCAGAATTTTTCTGGAGTTAAAAACCTGATGGGATCAAAAAAAGGAGAAATCAAAAACAGCCAAGTACAGATGCATCTGAGGGCTACTAATGAGCTGACAATCTTAAAGAATCCTAATCTCAGTTTAACAATAGCAGTGAAAGCTGACTATGGACAAGCCAGTATATTTCATAGCTTAATAGACACACTAACACTAAGATCATTGCATTTTAGGAATTATGTTGCTTATAAGCTCCCAGGTGATAACAAAACTGATGGTCCATGTTTAGCATTTTCAGTTTTAAGGGCTAATCCAATGCACATTAAAATCACCTGTGGATCTTTTTAAACTCCCAATGTACAGATCACAGGCTATAGAATTTGCCAGACTACAGATGGGTGAGAATCAGGTCTAAGTATTTTCTAATCAGCCCCAGACGATTGCATAGGAAATTACTGGAATAATCAACAATGAACTACACCACTGCTTGAAGTATGCTGAGATATACCCTCTTCAGCTATTTAGGTTGTTTTTAAAGATCATTTAATTGGTGGAGACAGGATGGGTGGGAAGATATAAGGGCTGGAGAGGGAGACCACAGAAGACAGCTCTAAATCCCCACAGTGTTTTTTATTATTATTATTATTATTGTTGTTATTTATGTCTTTTACATTTTGTATTCCCCTTGGGTAGCCCACCACCAATTCACCTGTGATCCATCTCCATGGTCCCTTGTATTCTTTTCTATTCCATTTTGTGCCCTTATCCTCCCCTCCCCCCGCATCCTCTCCCCCCCACCCCCACGTGTCTCTCTCCTATTTGGTTTCCCTATAGTCCTGTTATAAGTGAAACCATTCGATATTTTTCTTTTTATTTCTGGCTTATTTCACTGAGCATGAGCCCCTCTAATTCCATCCATTTCGCTGCAAATTGCATGTGTTTATCTTCTTTGAATGCCGAATAGTATTTCATTGTGTATGTGTACCACATCTTCTTGATCCAATCATCTATTTTTGGACATCTGGGTTGCTTCCATACCTTTGCTATTGTGAATAGTGCCGTAATGAACATATGGGTGCATGTATCCTTTCGGATTAGTGTTTTTGTGTCCTTCGAGTAAATTCCCAAAAGTGGTATTGCTGGGTCATATGGGAGCTCCATGTTTAGGAGTTTGAGGGATTGCCATACAGCTTTCCATAGTGATTGGACCAGTTCACATTCCCACCAGCAGTGTAGAAGAGTTCCTTTTTCTCCACATCCTTTCCAGCATTTGTTATTGCCTGTATTTTTAATGTGTGCCATCCTTTCAGGTGTGAGGTGGTATCTCATAGTGGTTTTGATTTGCATTTCCTTGATTATAAGTGATGTTGAGCATTTTTTCATGTATCTGTTGGCCATTTGCTTTTCTTCTTTGGAGAAGTGCCTTTTGAGCTCTTCTGCCCATTTTTTGACTGG
>PVIJ01012373.1:0-49987 GCA_004024925.1 Scalopus aquaticus
CAGGAGGGGACCAGGTGAGGGCCAGCTGAGGGGCGGGGCTACCCACAGCATGTCACAGGAACCCCTGGGCCAGCCTCACCTCTCAGCCCCCATGTTCCCGCTCACACGCTGTGGGTGTCCCCCACCACACCCCCGAATCTCCCCAGGCTCAGCCTGGCACCGAGCCACCCGCCGCATCTCAGGGTCAGGTCCGGCTGTCCGGGCCACAGAGCAGCCTCAAAGGGGCAGGTCTCGCAAGCTGCCGCAGGCCTCATCTCCGCCACACGCAACAAAACCGCAATAGAACCCGACTCCCCGGAGGCCCAGCCCTCGGGGTTCCCCCGGAAGACCTGGCCTGGAGCAGAGGCCCCGGACCTGAGCTGCTGCCTACGGTCTGGAGGCAAAGCCCCTTCTCCAAGAAGGGGACCCTGATATCGCGAGTGTTGCCGACCTCATCACCTGCTCTTCAGCAGGTAACAGAACAAGACCCCAGCAGGTGAGGGGGCTCAAGCAAACAGGCAGCCACCCCCAGGCCCACCCTGTGGGGCTCAGCTGGAGAGGAAGCCCCCGACACACACAGCAGCCTCTGGTGCGGTCCCGTGGACAGCTGGGGCGCACCTGCAGGCACCATCACCCCGAGTGGGAGCCAAGTGCCCCCCTTCCCAGAACTCAGAGCTCCCTGGCGAGGGCCCAGCCCCGTGCCGCTCAAGCGGAGCGAAGCGAGATTCCAGCTGGGTCCCGAGAGGGAGGGTCTGGGGGAACCGGACTTCGGGGTACGGTCGTCAGAACCTCTGGCGGGGAGCACAACTGCCCACATGCGCCTCCCCAGGCAAACGGACAGGCCGGCCAGTCTTCCTACGCCCCGACCCCAATGTCATCGCACAGAATGACACTCAGGCTGAGAAGCTTCCCGGCAGGGCCCGCGCGGCACAGTGAGGGGCCCAAGGGTGGACGCCCCCTGCCCCGGCTCAGCAGGGACACCCTCGAGGACCCTGCACGAGGTGAGAGCCAGGACAAGGCCCCAGGAGACAGACAGAAATGGAGCAGAGGGTGGGGGCGAGTGGGCGCCTGTTTCCCGGGGACCGGGCTGCAGCCCGGGAACACGGAAGGCCTGGGGTGAGCGGCGGGGCCGGCGCCCCGCGGGGAGGCCGCTGAGCTGACCACTCGGAAACGGTCACCGTGGCCCAGCTCCTGTCTGCTGGCCACAGGAAAACAGCGTAGCCCTGCAGATGGCGGCTTCAAACGGCACCCCTGGGGTGGCGGCGACGGCTCCCCAACAAAGGACCAGAGTGGCCAGCGCCAGCGGGGGCTTCGCCTGAGCCGCAGGGGGCCAAACACGTGCTCGTCACATCCTGCGGGGATCTGGAGCAGGTCCTACCTACTTGTTCTTCAAAGCCCTTCTCCCCCTTTTGCGGGACCCCATGAAAGAAGCCTCCTCGGCAGGGACTCCAAGGCAATTTGCGCCCAGTAACTTTCCCAGCAGGGAAGCTGCAGCCCCCCAATTAACACGTCTCCTCGTCTCCGCCTCGAGTGGCTGTCACCTGCAAGCAAGCGGGAGGAGAGGAGCCCTCCCCCAGCGCCCGCCGCTCCCGAGAGGCTGGTCACTGCGCCAGGCCAGGCTTCCCCCGGCGGGCTTCCGGCAGGACCAGAGGCCCTGGGGGCCGGTCGCGACGCCCACCACAGGGCCAGGCCCCGCTCGGGCTGGAGCAGCAGAGCCTGCTGTACGGGCACCGGCGTCACCGGAAACCCCCAGCAGCCAGCACCCCCTCGTGGCTTACGGCAGACTCCACCCTGCCATGGGGTTGGGGCGCAAAGGAGGCGCCCGCGCCCGCTGGGTTCTCGGGCCGGCCGAGGCAGCCCAACAGCCCCAGACGAGCCGGCAAAGGACCATCCGCTCCACGACACACACAGTGGGCCTGCGCGGCCGTGACTCCTGGGTAACGGGACAGACTGGGGATATTCACCCCGCGTTTTGAGTCCTGGGGTGTCCGGGGGCTTTGCAGACGAGGGGGGACCTCATCTTCACCCCGAGAGCGACGATGGGAACCTCAGACAGAGAAGACACACCCACGATAAACCTGCGCCTGGACGAGACCCCAAACTATGCTCTTCTCGGTCAAAAAGGGGGTGCGGCGGTGCCTCCAGGCCCTCCCTGCCCAGCCCGGGACCCCACCCCTGCGAGGAAGGAGGACCAGCCTCCTGGCTCACTGGGCTCCCGCTGGCCCCGAGGCCACCGGGTGACGGCCTGCTCTGGCCCAGGCGACGCAGCCGCGTGACCCGCGGGGAGATGAGCCCACAAGGCCGCCAACCGCGCTGCCCCTGGGCTGAGAGCCGCGGCTGAGGGGCTCGGGGAGACAGACACCCCGCTGGCGGCCAAGCCAGGCGGCTGGGCAGTCACAGGGAGACACGGGGCAGCCCGGCCGGTGGGGCCGTCACGCGCGGGCAGCACGGACAAGCAGCGGCGCCGAGAACGCACTGCCAAAGCCCAGCTGGCCCGGGCAGGGGCGCAGCCAGCTCGGCTCCGCATTTGCTCAGTTTCATGCGCAAGAACCGCGAGGCGAGAGCAGAGAACAGCCCGACCCCCTGCCCACGCCTGGGCTGCGCGAGCCCCGAGCCACACCCAGCGACCGGGGCCACAACTTCACCCCATCTCAGACACCCACAGAACCTAGAAGACCCCCACAGCTCGGGTCTTCGAGGGAAAGGGCCCTTTCGTCGCAGGGCTTGGGGCTCGAACCCCAAACACGCGCCGGGGCCTCCCGGGGCCATCAGCGTCTTGTCTGGTTTCCACCAGAACAGCTGCTGACCCCCAACCCTAGAGCTGCCCGTCCCCGCCAGCCGGGTTCGCACCGGGGTTCAGCGGCGCAGACTGCATGCCAGTAGGATGACAGGACGGTGCCCGTGAAGGGAAGGCGCAATGTGCAGACCCAACGGCGCGGGGCGCCCACAGCGGCACAGAAGCTCGAAGGACAGGAGGCCCCTGTAGGCTGCCCGACCCCCGAACCGCGGGCCATGCTGCAAAGGGGCGGCGACCTGCAGACGGCCAGGGAGAGCGCCGCCAGCACCCCGCACCCCGGGGGACACTTGCCCGAGTCCCGTCATCGTTAGCGCGCTTGATGTTCTGGCGCCCGTCCACCCAGTAGATGGCCCTGTCCAGGGGGTCGGAGGCCAGGGCGCGGACGTTCCTCAGCCCGTGCAGCGGCAGGATGAGGTCGGGGCTGTGCTGGTCGTCGGGGACCATCCGGCTGATGGCACATTTCTGGCTGAACAGCAAGAAGGCGGTGGGCGCTGGGGGCAAGCAGACGGGGGGCGGTCAGCGCCGGGGGCAGCGGAGGACGGGCGGGGCAGGCCTGCCCACACACCCGCAGACGCGCGCGAGAGAGCGCTGGGCTGCGGGGAGTCCCTTCCACGCCGGGTGCCCGTGTCGCTGTCGGTCCAGTACTTTCTAAGTGCGCGTGCCACTGGACAGCGGGCATCGACTAAGCTTTCAGTGATTAAGGCTTAAGAAGGAAGCGAGGCCTCGGGACTTGCCCGCGGCCGTGTGACCCGCCTGTGTGCAGGGAGCAGGTCAGTGACCCCGGCGGGGACACTGGGATGCAGCGGGCCGAGCTGCTTGGACACTGCCTCGCCCAGCACGGTTGGGGGCCACCAGGTGCTTGGATCCAAGGTGCCAACCAGGTCTGCCAGCTGCAGGAGAGGAGACCCGAGGCACAGGCCTCCCCCCAGGGGATCCTGACCCTCAAGGAGGGAACAGGACCAAAGAGAGCCCAAGAGTGGGGGACCCGGGGTGGCTCCAGGCCTCCCACACACCAGCTCGGCCTTGAACACGCCCCTGGGAAGTCTTGGCTTCTGGGAACGCAGACGACAGGCCTGCAAACCTGGGGGCGGCGTGAGGCCCTGCGCGGCCGGACAGTGACGCGCCCAGGGACAGTCCCGTGCCGGGCAGATCAGGCTCAGCAGGACACGTTTGTGCTCCGGGGGCGATGGGAGTCGCTCCCAGGCTCTCTGAACCTCACTTTTCTCATCCAAAGGTGGGCAAAGGCCTAGCTGATTCAGAGGGTCAGTGTGAAGCGACAGGAGTGGACGTGAGGTCGGGTGGCGAGGGGTCAGGAGCAGCTGGGGCCGCTGCTGGACTCAAAGCTGGTTCTGACTTTACCCCATGTGGCGAGGGCAGGTTACTGTGCACCCTCCGCCGCAGCTCCTGGTCTGCGACATGGGGACAGGACTATGTCCCACCCGGCAGGCTCGCTTAGAGCACTGCCGAGCTCCCAGTGGGTGCTCCCCCAGGGTCCCGGGGAGATGTGCCGGCTGAGGGCCCGCCCCACCTTCTTGTGTTCTGATGTTCTTGTGTTCAGCAGGCCCTCCCCAGCAGGCTGGGCCGCTCGGCAACATCACACCACTTGAGCAGTGCACAACCTCCCCAACCGTCCATGCACCCCAAGGAGCCCTGCACAGGAAGCGCCTTGGCCCTTCGGCCCCGACGCCAGCCTGGCCTGGGCGGTGAGGGAGACACTCACGGCTGCAGTTGCGGCTGCTGGGGTCCAGGGTGTAGTGTGACGCACAGCTGCAGCGGTGGCCACCAGGGATGGCCAGGCACAGCTGCCCACACTGCCCGTTGTTGTACGTGCAGTCGTTGAGGCCGTCCTGGCGGGAGGCGTGGAACACCAGGATGTCCATCACGAAGTCCAGGTGGCCCTGGATGAGGGTGCGGTTCTGGCCGCTGGTCTTGTCGGCCCGCTCGATGCTGTGCAGGTTCCAGTCCGTCCAGTAGATGTAGTCGCTGTACTGCGTCAGGCCGAAGGGGTGCGGGAGGTCGTCGGCGATCACAACCCGCTCCTGACCTGCGTGGGGGCACAGGCGCGTCAGCCGGGCACAGTGGGCCACGCCCGCACCCGGCGGACACACCGGTCACCGGAGCGTGAGGGGCGAGGCCACAGCAGGACACAGGCTCAGCGGGGGCGACGTGACTCCGCGGTGCGTCCTCCCCTGCAAGGGCAACGCAGGCAGCGTCCACCTCGCCAGCCCCTGCGTGGGTGGACACAAGCCGGGACCCCCCACGTCCACTGACAGTGAAGTGGGTCTATTAACGGGGCTTCATGTAAAGGAAACAACCCAACGAGACCCACGTGGGCAAATCTCAGTCACCAGGTTGAGTGCAAGAAGCAGATGGGAAAGATCTGCTTCATCGAGAGTTCTAGGACAAGCCTCCCTGGGGGCGCAGGGGTGAGCCTCAGCACTGTGACACTATCGGCAGCCGCTGCAGCACGAGTTCGATCCCCGGCCAGGGAGCTTCCCACCGGGCGCAGCAGACCTCTCCTGTCTCCCCGCTGCTCCCCTCAGCAGTGGGTTTCAGCTTGTTCTGCTCCCCACTCTGTCTCTGGGGACTCCTCTCACTGCCCACACCTCCGGCCTGCGCCCCAGTTCGTGTGTGCATGAACAGATAAAAGTATTTTTTTAAAAGGTTCTAGAATAGCAAAAGCAACCACGGGGACAGACGTTAGGGCACAGGCACTCTGAGCAGCTGCGGGTCTTGGCGGCAGAGGCAGAGGGGCCTGGGGCAGGGAGGTCCCCGCCCAAGCCCTGCATGTAAAACCCCCGGTCTGCGGGCGGCTGCTGCGGCTGCATTTCCTGCACGAGAGTCCCGGCGAGGCGGGGACAGGGCGGGCCGCCGGGCAGCGCGCCCCACACTCACGCCCCACACTTGCGCCCCACGTCAGCCGCAGCCACCCCCTGCACTGCCCAGGTCCTCAGCCGAGGTCAGTGCAGCCCGGCGGACACAGGCCAGGGCCGAGGGGCGGCCGGGCCTGACGCACAGGGGCCCCTCGAGTCGGCGGGGGTGTGATTTCCGGGGCCTTCGAGGAGTCCCCGGGGTGATGAGTGAGTGAAGTCCTCGGGGCCACCACAGAGCTGGGGTGGCTTCGCCTGGCACCTGCATCTGGTGGTTCGCTCGGAGGGGGTGGCGGCCTCCAAGGCACGGTCCCACCCTGCCCTCACCCTAAACCAAGACAGCCGCAGGGCTGGGGCAGCCGGCCAGGCAGAAACCAGGACTCGGCCCCCAGACAGCGCGCAGCCCGGGGCCTCGGCGTCCTCGGCCGTACGGGCCCGGCCCGGCCATGCAGGAGAGGCGGCGGGGCCAGCGGCAAAGCCAGACCGCTCTCGGGGGGCAGGCCGGGCAGCCCTGGCTCCACAGGGGGGAGCACGGCAGCACCCCACAGCAGGGCAGCTTCCAACTTCCGGGAGCGCGTCCTACCCCTGCTGCTGGGGTCTCAGAGTGAGGCCACTCCCCCGCCCCAGCGTGCTGGGTGTGGCCTGGCACACAGTAGGTGCGCAGGGCAGGAGCCCGAACACGTGCTCCTGGGCCCAAAGGGGCTCTGGGACCTGGGGCACGTCTCAGGATCTCCCTGGGCCTCAGTTTCCCCGTCCGTGAAAGCTCACTCCGTGTGGCGTGGGGTGGCAGGTGGCACAGGGCTCGGTGGCAGGCGACACCGTCCTGGCCAGGCCCTGTGGCCACGCGTGCCCATGCCTTGGCGGGCAGCAGGGAGGCGGCGCGACCCCTCGGGCCTCACCCAGCATGTTGGACGACTCGATCATGTTGGTGTCCAGGTCGGTCCAGTACAGACGCTGGTCGGCGTAGTCGATGGTGAGGTCGTTGGCCCGGCCCACCTTGTCCACCAGCGTCATGCAGTTGGTCCCGTCCATGAAGGCCCGCACGATCCGGGGCTTGCCGCCCCACTCTGTCCAGTAGATGTAGCTGGAAGACACCAGGAGGGCAGCAGGCGTCAGGGAGCCCACTAGCCCGGGCAGGAGCCGCGGCGACGACCCCACGGGCCGAGCGGGCCGATTCCGGCGGGGGTGGGCGCGGCGCCAACTCTCGGCCCACTCCCGGCCCACTCCCGGGTCTCAGCCCGACTGCAGAGCAGCACAAAGATGCCCGGCCCAGGGCCCCGGACACAGGGAGAGTGCCCAGGCCACACCCATGGCAGTGTCCACGCTTCCGCTGCCCCGGACCTGGGTGTCCCCGTGTGACATTAACCAGACGCTTCCAAGGGTCACCTATGGCGAGGGGGCCACACCCGGTCTCCGTGCCGGCCAGCGGCCACCTCCTCGGCCCAGGTCATCGGGCTGCAGCGGGGGGCGGGGGTGGATCGGCATCGGCCCTCACCCTTGGGTGGGGTCCAGGGCCAGCGACCTGGGGTTGTCCAGGTCCCGCCACACGAGGACCTGCCGGAACTGCCCGTCCAGCCGGGCCACTTCGATCCTGTTGGTGCCGGTGTCCGCCCAGTAGAGGTTCTTGCCCAGCCAGTCGACGGCCATGCCCTCGGGGTAGTCGAGGCCGAACTCCACCACGTGCTCCACGGAGCTCCCGTTCAGGAAGGCGCGGCTGATGGTCTGGCAGGCGGAGAAGGACGTCAGGGCGCCTGGCGGGGCCAGCCCGGGGCAGCCGCCGCCCCACCGGCCACAACACCCGTCGGGAGTGCTTGAGACAGCTCAGCAGCCCTTTCAGACCAGCTGGCGATAGTCACGCTTATTTTATTTACACGTTCTCATATATTTGTGCCAAGGCACAGCATTTACACACATTAGTCTGTACTCACTCAGAGCCTGAAAAGGTCGTGTCCTTTGACCCAGTAAAACTGGACCCCAAGGGGTGGCGCAACAAGTTAAGCGCAGCAGCACCCTGAAGCTATCCGCAGCCACTGCAGCACGAGTTCAATACCCGCCAGGGAGCTTCCCAGAGGGCGCAGCAGACCTCTCCTGCCTCCCTACTGCTCCCCTCAGCAGTGGATTTCAGTGGATCCGCCTGTTCTGCTCCCCACTATGTCTCTGGTGAGTCCTCTCACCACCCCACACCTCTGGCCTGCACCCCAGCTTGGATGCATAAATAAATCTTTAAAAAAAAAACAAACTGGACCCCAAGGAACTAATCAGCCCGAGAGAGGAAGAGCCTCCGGAAATACACAGACTCGACACGGAGACCCCGTGACAGGAAGCTCGGAGCGTGGAGACTGGAAATGGGGATGGCGTCTAACCCCTGGGGCGATGATGGGAGAAGGGGTGCCCAGGGGGTATTCAGCACATCCGGGAACGGGGTGGGAGGTCTGTGGGGGCTAGCGGACCCCCGCAGGACGCAGTGCGTGAGCAGGCGCTGGCGCTGGGCGCGCGGTTCTCTCTGAGGCGCTGCCCCAGGAAAGACCAGAACAGCGGCCAGCAAGGCCGACTCAGCGGCAGCGTTTACTCCCTCTCACACTTGGTTTCCCTCCCTCTGCAGCGAACCCTGTGACTTTCAAAAAACAGAAACCCTTGGAAAGAGGCATCCTGTCCACGTTTGCCCGGTCCACGGAGCCGGCTGGAGGGGAGGTGGACCCAGTGCCAGTTCAGACAGCGTCTCCTGGGAGGCCCCAGAGGCCACCGGCACGATAGCCCCATCCACTGGTGACACCAAACCCCACCGCCCAGCGACAGGACGGCGTGGCCCGCGGGCACCGGGAGGTGGCATCACGAAGGCCCAGCTCCTCCCCACGGCGCCCCTGGAATCGCCAAGTCACCAGAAGGAACTGCGGTCTGGGGAGGAACACCATCCGGCGTGTCCACCCGGCCAGGCTCGCCCGGGCGGCACCCAAGACGTCTCCCGGCGACCAGGGCGCGAGACCGCGGTTTGCCCACAGGGGCCCGGACGCCCCGGGGCCTGGCCGAGCCCAGTGGCCGTCACACTGCCCCACAAAGGGCCGGAGAGCTGCGGGCGCCCGCCCCTACCTTCAGGCTGATGTCCGTCCAGTAGATGTGACTGTTGGACACGTCGAAGTCCAGCGCGGAGGCCTCCTTGACGCCCGTGAGCGGGATGGCCACGTCGTTGTGGTCGGTCTCCAGGGAGATCCTGTGGATGGCGGCCCTGCTGGTGAAGACCAGGAAGGCCTCGGGCACGATGCAGGTCTTCAGGTCGCTCAGCAGCTCCAGGCCGATGGGGCAGCCGCACTTGGTGGCGCGGGGCGTGAAGAAGCACAGGTGGCTGCACCCGCCGTTGCGGTTGGCACACGGGTTGGTCCCTGCGAGGGGTGCACAGTCTGTAAACACCAGCGCCCCAGCAGAGACGCGGGTGGGTGGGCGCCGACCCACAGTTGTGCGAGGCTCATTTCTGCCAGGCGGCAAAGACGGGGGGAACCGAGGTCCCCCCCAACCCCGCTCCCGCACAGCGCAGCTCTGCCACCAAGGGTCAAGGCTCGGGGCGGCTCCGTCCACACAGCAAGCTGGGAGTCGGAGCCTGCCCCATAACCGGTTTTCAGTCAAGGAAACTGAGGCACAGAGAGGTCGCTGAGGCGGCCCAGCAAGAGGTTCGGGAACAGCTGGGACAGAACGAGACCCAGCTCTGGCCTGAGCACTGGTGGGGGCAGTACAGAGACAGGCAGGGTCGGGGCCGCCGCTCCCAGAGGGACGAGCACCCGGCTTCCTGCCCTGCCAGCGCCTCGATTCCCCAAGTCTCAGAGCATCAAAAGAGCGGCTCCCCCATCTACGCGGGAGCTCTCAGCTAATCTCGCTCACCTACCGCAGTGCTGCTAGAACGGGCTTTAGTTCAGTGCTAAGTATTTAAGCTAAAAAAGAACGCCCCCCCCACCCTTAATCCTGTCCTGGGGGGAGCGGGAGGGGGCAGAGAGGAGCACAACTCCTCACTCAGCAGTCCCACCGGGCGCTTTCTCCCTGTCGGCGTTTATCGTTGGTTTCCGAGGCGCACAGGCAGAGCCGCGGCCACGGTGGATGGGGCGCCAGGTGCTGGCACGTAAAGCCCAGTCGGTCGACGGCATCACCTCTGTGAGGAGTGCGGGGCACCACAGGCCCTCCCAGCCGCACAGGAGCCTGAGCTGCGCCCCGATCACCCTCACGGCCACACCTCCGAGCCTTTGCCCAGCTGCCCTCTGCCAGTGGGCCCTGCCCCCTGCCCCCAATGCTCCCTAAATCCCAAGCTCAAATGCCCACTCTCATACCTGAGAGCCAGGCAACCGCCTAGCGCCCCACCACCGACACCTGGCAGCATAGCCGGGGGTCCTCGCCCTGAAGGGGAGCACCGGCCGACCCACCCGCCACTCGCTGGGGGGCCCTGCCCCCTCTCCAGCCTAACAGGGCCCCAGCTGCGAGGAGCACCCAGTGTTTCCCGGGGCAGCAAGGCAGTGGGCCGGAGCGGCCGGCACCTGCGACGGTCACGCGTGCCAGGACACCGCAGAAGCTCCGCCTGGTCATCCCACCACCGGGACGCGGAACTCACCCAGGCATCACCACGCCCTGTGCGCCCGTGCCCAGCCGCACCCGGGTCCCCGTTCGGCCCCAAGCCGAGCTCCCCTGGCCCAGAGGCAGCCACCGCCCCGGGCCGCTCCTGCCCTGGGCCAGCCGGCACGGCTGACCGGCCCTCGAGGCTGCCAGGCTGGCCGGACTCACCGACGACCTTGGCCACGTTCACGGCCTTGAGCCCCATCAGGTCAGGCAGCTGGTCGATGATGACGTCCCGGCTGGCCTTGACCTTGTGCACTCGCTCGATGCTGCGCCGCTGCCAGTCGGTCCAGTAGATGAAGTCGCCCAGCAGCGTGAACCCGAAAATGTGGGGGAGCTTGTCCTCCAGGAGCGTCCGCCGCTTCGTGCCGTCGATGTTGATCACCTGCGGGCGGCAGGCGCGCGTCTGAGCTGCCGGGAACCACCGGCCTGTCCCCGCCCCGACTCCCCTGCACCTCACCAGGCACTGGACCAAGCCGGGGGCGGGGCACAGCTCATGCGGCATCTGCGCCAGTTTCAGAGGGGACAGCCCAGCCCCCCCTACCTCTGAGGATGCTGGGCAGGCCAGCGGGGCTAGCAGCAGGCCAGGCTAATGGGCTGGCAGCAGCTGCCGGAGTACCAGGCGTGGGCTCAGGTCAGGGTGGCCTACAGGCCATCCATGAGCAGTGGATGCCCCGGGAGACCAGACGCACCCCGCGCCGAGGTTCAAAGGGCTGGACAAGCACTAAGGGCCTCACGCATCTGTGCACCAGTCTCTTGCTCACACAGGACCCCGTGGGCTCAGCGGGCACGTCCGGTTCTGAGTGTGGGTCCAAGCTTAAGGCACGTCCCACCCCAGACACACCAGTGGCCATTTATTCCGAGATGCAAACGCTCAGTCTTTTCCTTGAGGAGTCAGTGCTGATTAAAAGCATCCACCACAAAAGCCACAGAGGAGAAAAACACTGTCAAACACAAACACGCCTTCACCAATTGCAACACAGAGACAAACAGGACCAGACGTGATTCTGATGACAGATGAACTGGAGAAGATTACGTTAAAAGGCAGACGTGGTAACGACACGACAGCCCAGCTCAGCTGCCGCCAGGATGAAAGACACGCAAGGCAAGCAGGTCTCCACAAGCTCCTTCCAGCCAGATTGTGTTTCCAGTTCACCAGAGAAGCTCCAGCTCCTCTGCTTTGCAGGCAGCAAAAACAGAAGGCAGGGCCTCCCTGGTGGTGCAGGGGTTAATTCTCAGCACTATGACGCTATCAGCAGCCATTGCGGCCTGAGTTCGATCCCCGGCCAGGGAGCTTCCCACAGGGCACAGCAGACCTCTCCTGTCTCCCCGTTGCTCCCCTCAGGTTTCAGTGGATCTGCCTGTTCTGCTCCCCACTCTGTCTCTGGGGAGTCCTCTAACCCGCCATACCTCTGGCCTGCACCCCAGCTCTTATATGCATAAATAAATCTTTCAAAACAAAACAAAAACAGAAGGCAGACGGTGTACTGGGCTGGCGGCCTGGTCTCTGCTGTTTGGCAGCAGGGATGAAACTGCCAGGTCAGCTGGGAGCGGCAGGCTGTTCTGGGCCCAGTCCTACAAGAGGTTCTGCTGAAAGGGCTCCCCGATCCGGAGCACGATGGGGCTGTGGTCCCTCCAGGCCCAGCTCAGGGGCTTCTGGAAGCTTCCCCAGAGCCCTGAGCTGAGCTCAAGCCAGGGGGACACACACACTTGGCCCCCAGGAGCGACAGCGTGGAAACAGAACTCAGAAATAGCAGCACAGAATCTGGGCCACCCAGGAAGGCGGGTGCAGGGAGAGCATGTGGGAGGTGGATTTTCCAGGACAGGGGCTGGCAAACTATTCCTGCCAAGGATCATAAACATTTTCAGCCTCGTGGCCATAACGGTCCCGGTTGTGGGAGCACGCCAGGGAGCACGCGTGAAAGCGCCGGGCGTGGCCGTGTGCCAATAAAACTTTATTAGTGCAAAAACAAAAAATAAGTTTGCTTGCTTTGTTTTGCTTTGCATCACATACAACTTTATCCTTTTTGTCCCCTCCCGGCCCCCATTCATTTAAAAGTGCAAACACCACGCAGAGATCGAGAGCAGCAGAGGGGCCATCTGGCATGGGGGCCTGGAGTTTCCTCCCCCCTCGAGAAGGTCCTTGACCCTGACTTTCAGGAAGGGACAACGAGGTATCCCCAGGAGATGCTCAAATAGCCAAACCAGATGCCCACGGTGCCCAAGCGCTGGCCTTACTCTCTGACCTTTCACCCTGTGCCCACCTGGGGCTCAGCTGACCGAACCCTCACGGCCGGGACCGGGTGGGGTGGGGCCCACCGAGCAGACGCTGACCCCCTGTCCAGCCCCCTGACCAGCCCAGAGTGGACCCATCAACAGCCGTGCCGAGGGACGGACTGTTGGGAGACTGCAAAGAGGCTGCCCTCTCACTGAGCGCCCAGCGGCAGGACTGCAGCTGTGGGGTCTGCGGGGTGGCCCAGAAAACGGCGAACCCCAGACAGCCACAGGAGGGCAGTTTCCTGATGCTGAACCCCGTTCCCACTGGCTTGGTCTTGCAGAGAGATACGAGCCGAACCGAGACCCTCGGAAAGCACACGTGTGACGAAGCAGCGCCCCGCTTCTGCCGGGGTGCCTGCCGACACTCGGACTTGAGCCGCCAGTTAAGTAACCAAACCACGGTTACTTTGGCCCGTGTTTTAAAAAACCCCAAGCCCACCCCTCGCCCCCAGCCCGTGCTGAGGTGCAGAAGCGCCAGCTTGGTCCCCGGAGAGGGGCCGGGGGCCCCTGTGGGAGTCGCCGTGGGCTCGGGGAGCGGCAGGAGCCGGGACGGATGGACTTTCAGCTTCTCGGCCTGATTCATCCCGGCCGCCCACCTGCCCGCCCCCCGAGTGGGTGGGTCCCCGCTGGAACTCCGCGCCAGGCGGTGGCGGTCCCCCACCAGCACACAGCAGCAGTGGGGCGCCCCAGCCCAGGAGTCCAGCCAGAGGAGGCAGCAGTGGGCCTGGGGCTCCGGGAGGCCTGCCCAGCAAGCACAGCGCGAGTCACCCACTGGCGTCCTGCCACATAGCCCGAGCGCCCATCTGCCGAGCGGTGCTCCCCTGGGCGCCGCGGTGGGGAGAGCTGCTGAGGGGCTGCCAGGGCTGTCCCGGGGCTGGCTGAACCTGACGTCCAGGGTGTCTGTGCAGCTGGGTCGGCAGGAGGCCCCCGGAACAGAGCCGCCCAGAGCCCATCAGGTGAACCCCGTAGCTGGCTGGGAAGCAGCAGACCCTAGTGCCCCGCCCAGCTCACCAGGGGTCAGCCACAGCTGCCTGGTCCAGCACTGGGGGGGTGCCCGCGGGGCCGGCTCCAGCCGTGGCTCCTCCAGCTGCAGGCGTGGGGGGCCCGGGTTGGGGCCCGGAGTGTGGCCGGGCCCACGCTGGCCGTGCCCGCAGGCAGGGCTGGGTCGCCCAGCACGGGAGCCGGCCCCTCTGGCTTCAGCCATGCAGCGTCTCATGCCTCCAGCCGGCGGTGGACATGCGCCTCCTTCCTTTCCATGACAACTTTGCACCTTGGAATAGTCCAAGGCCCACGAAGCCGCCCGAGAGCTCAGCGGGCGGCTGCCCCAGAGGACAGCCCCTTAAGCGCAGCCCCTCGGAGCAAGGTGCGGCCGCTGCAGGCCAGCGAACGACCGGGCCTTCACGCCACTGGGATCGTGTTGACGTGGAAAGCGCTTGGGGGCTGGGCGCGGGCACCTGGTGCAGGTGTGGGCATGCGTGAGCGCGCACCTGAGCCCGGGGGTGGGGCAAGAGCGGCAGCAGCGTTGGCAACGAGAGGACAAGCTGCGTGAGTGCAGGGGGGGGGGGCGGGGGGCACGGGAGCTCGACAGAGAGCCCAGAGAGAGCAGGAAGCTTCCTGGGGGCCTGTGCGCCCGGCTCCCTGAGAGCGTGGAGGCCTGAAAGCCCCCGAGGGCTCCGGGACCCTCTCCCCGTCTGCCCGGCTCCACAGCGGCCCTCGGGGCGGGGCAGAGGCGCGTGCTGACCGAGGACTGCTCAGGGGCTCCATCTGGCCTAGAGTAGAATGGTCAGCGCGTGAGGGCCACAGCTGTGGAGGGCGGGCGGCCTCTGAGTAGAACTCGGGCCGCGGCTGGCCCCGTGGTCCTGCAGCTGGCCCGGGGGCCACTCACCTCGATCTTGTCCGTCTTGGCGTCGCCCCAGTACAGCTTCCCCTCAGGCAGGTCCAGGGCCAGGCCATTGGGCCAGCCCAGGGAGGTGTTCACCAGGACATAGCGCTCCTGCCCGTCCAGGTTGGCGCACTCGATTTTGGGGTTTTCCCCCCAGTCTGTCCAGTACATGAGGCTGGGAAAGAAGCACACGTCCATGAAAGTGTCCATCTGTCTGTCCCTCCTGCACCCCAAGGACCGAGAGCGACGCCAGGGCCCTCCTGCAGATGCTCGGGACAGGAGGCACCCGTGCCGGGCGGAGGGGGCAGCTCCACCAGGAGCGGGGACCCCTCTGGGGGCTCAGTCCCACCCCACAGGTGCTGGACGGCAGATGACCAGCCGGGCTGCAGGGCTGAGCACCGACAGGGAGGAAGGAGGCAGCGTGGCACCTTCTCCAAACAGCTGAAGGGCCCCCCGGCAATGCAAGTGACTTGGTCCGCGGGAGGCCAGAGCCGAGCGCCCTGGGTCCTGCCCCCAGGCGGGCACACAGCTCACCCGCGGGGACACCACACCCGTGAGCAGGCCTTTGCCACAGAACCCTAAATCGAAGTAGGAACCTTCTGGGCTGTGTGACCTCGGGCAAGACCCTGACTGCTCTGGGCTCCGGCCCCTGCACTCGGGGTGTCTGCGCCACAAGGGGGGGCCCTCTCGTGCAGCACGGCTGTCCCGGCCTGAGGGCACCTATGAGCTGGCCGCTTCGTGGGAAGCCCAGGCGGAGAGATGAGCCGGGTCGCCGGCGTCTCGCACACGTACACGCCAGCCAGCGGGAGCCTCACAGTCCGGCCCCGGGGCCAGCGGCCTCCCGGGGAGCTCGGCTCCGCCCCAGACCGAGTGAGGACTGGGGGCAAAGCCCGGGCATCAGGGTGTCCACGAGCCCCTCTCCGGGGACCCTGGTGCAGCGGAAAGCCCCAGGCCCACCGGCGTCTCCCTCGGGCAGCCTGGCGGGCGGCCCCGACCTGGCCCCAGCCTTACCCCATGCCGGGGTGCAGCACGATGGCGCGGGGCTCGTCGAGGTCCTCGGACACCAGGATCTTGCGGGAGGTGCCGTTGAGGCGCGTCACCTCGATGCGGTCGGTGCCCGTGTCCGTCCAGTACAGGTTGCGGGCCACCCAGTCCACCGCGAGGCCGTCGGGGTCGTTGACCTCGGAGCTGACCAGCGTCTGCGCCCCCGACCCGTCCAGGTGCGCCCGGCGGATGGCCCGCACCTCGTCGTCCGTCCAGTAGACGTAGCCCTCCAGCGGGTCGTAGTCGATGGCAATGGCGTGCCGGACGTCGGCCACCTGCAGCACGATGTCCGTGAAGTCGGGCGTGTCCAGCGAGATCCGTCGCAGGTCCGTCCGCCGGGCCAGCAGCAGCACCTCCTCGGCCCCTGTGCGGACACAAGCAGTGGCTTCAGACGCCAGGGACCGGCCGGGCGCCTGGTCCCCGGGGCTTCCTCAAATGGGGGTGACATGGGCAGCGTCTGGCACCGTCGCTCGAGTAACTCTAGGAAGTGGGTGGTGTCTGCGTCACCACTTTGCAAATGCGGACACGGGCCCAGAGAGGTTAAGCAAGCAGTTAGGCGACACACAGCATCTGGCTTCAACTGCCCTGCAAGGGCTGCTCACACACCGTCCCCCACATTTGCTCCCCACAAGGCCCTCGCCTGGCTGCAGACCAGCCCCAGCTGTGTGCCCTGCCCCGGCACTGGGCTCGGACCCCCTCTCCTGCCACACTCCTCCAAGTCCCACGGGGCCCCCACCTCTGCACTCATGCTCAAGGCCGCTTCTGCCCTGAAGCCGCCCGCAGGCAGCTTCCTGGGCCGGCCTGTCCACTCCGAGCAGACCCGCTGCTTTGGGGTGAGCACCTGGGGCCACCTTCCTCCTGTCGCCCGCAGTTGCAGCAGTCTGGACTCTGTCCTGGAGCGCCCTGGGGGGTCCGTGGAGTTCCAGAAGTGGCACATGGAGCCTCACATGGACACGGGGACCCGGGGGAGTCTCCCCAACCCTGGCGCTGCCCCCCAGAGCTGGGCATCAGCCATTCACTCATTCTGGCCCTTGTGGTCTCGAGGGTCCAGACGACCAAGATCAGGCCTAGACTGACTCAACGCTTTAGAGCCCCCCCCAGGTTTGATGAAAGGCCCCAAATGGGGGGGCCTCCTGAAGTCAGCAGCAGGGATGGGGCGAGGGGCCGAAGCAGCCCCCTCACATCCAAGCCCTGGCTAGCCTCTGCAGCCCAGTACCCTGGCTCCTCAGGGCCTGGCCAAGCCGGAGCATCCCAACAGCAGACAGTCTCTTGTGCCCCGACACTGGCTCTGGCCACAGGGGTTGAGCCCCCAGAAACTGGGGGTCTTGCAGGATCCCTGCATTTCAGTGAGGGCAGAAGCCCTGTCCTGTCCCTCCTGTTCAAAGGCTCAGAGGTCATAATCCAGTCCCACCACTAGAGGGCGCACACGTGCCAGCATGGCTGCATAAGCCCAGGTCAGGGAAACTGAGGCAGGCAGTGCTCAGAAGGTGCCCCAAGCACCCGATCCCTGGGAAACACCAGCATCCAAATCCAGATGTAGGGAGAGGTATATTCATGCAAGCCGTGACGGGGTGCGAGCTGGGGGCAGGGAGGACATGCCGAATTTCCACACGGTCTCCCTCTGGTTCTGTCACCAAAACGTCCTGCTGACGTCTGACCGTCCTTCTGGGTCCAGGTCACACACGGTCACACGACTCCTCTGCCCCAAAGCCGTTCTGCCTCTCCGCTGACCACGCGGAAACATACGGCTACACAGATCCGCACAAAACACAGAAATGCATGCGTGTGCATGCGCGCACACACACACCCACACACACACCCACACACATCAACACACGCTCTGCTCGGCGCCGCCCTCACCGGCCCACCGGCTCGGGCTCCGTCCCTTCTGCCCCCGGCAGCCCCAGCACGAGGCCCACAGGCTATCCCTAGCCTCGCTGAGCTGCGTCCCACTCAGATTGGCCCCTGTTCAGACTCCCAGGGGACCCTAATCAAACCCCATGGACGCGTGACTGAACCTGCACCGAGGGGGTGTGGGGGAGCCCCGGGCACGGCCTGAGTCCCGTCCCGCAGGAATCGATAACACTCTGCAAAGGGGCTGTGCGGCCCGGGGGCACGGACGACAGCCGAGGGCCCAGGACGGAGGACGTGTGGGAACCACCCCTGCGGCGCCCCCAGAAAGCGCTGGTCAGGACAGGAACCGACACTCGGTCCCCAAACATTCTGAGCCTGTGTTGCCCGTGCCTGCACCCAAGACCCCAACACAACCACCCAGAGGGGCAGGTCCTCACCCACCCAAGGCACGAGGCTGCCTGTGTCCACGCACCGGGGTGAGCCCAGGCACCGGGTGAGCCCACACACCGGCGGGACGAGGTCCCGGGAGCCTCAAGTCACACGGGCAGGAGCCAGCTCCGGGGGGAGCCCAGCTCCGGGGGGGCAGCCCGGCTCTGGGGGGAGCCACCAGAACCTCCGTGGGCCGCTCCTGCAGGCCGGGCGCTGGCCCAGGGGCTGGGGTGGGGGTGCTCGAAGCAGGCGTGGGACCGGCCCCGCACCCCTGGGGAGCAGGGCAGACACTTTCGGGATGAGAACAGCCACACCCTCACGGTGCCAGGGAGGAGTGTGGGGGCGGAAGCCTACAGACGGGGCGGGGGATTATCCCAGCTCCAAGAGCTTCTGGACCACGTGGCTGGGCCCACACGGCAGACTCCAGCAGGGTCAGGGTCGAGCCCACCGGCCCCTTGGCAGCCAGGCAACCCCAAAACCTCAAGCACCCCCAGCCCGGCAGGCCCCAGCCCCGCATGGCCGCCACCCCCCATGGGGAAGCCCATTATCGGTGTCCCTCAGAATGGATGATGCCTTCGTGACTGAGGCAATAATTAAAGGCTGGGATAAATCTGTAGGTGTTAATTGACTCCAAAGGGGGGCGTCTCTGGCACCTCTTGGGCTGCTTTGAGGTTTTCATTTGTTTTGCAGAGACTAGGACTCCTCACGGAGTGGCCTGGAGGCAGGGGAGGACCCCCCGGGGCCAGGGGCCAGGAGTGTGGGGGGAGAGGGGGACGGCTGGACGCTGGCTGAGGCTGCTCCCCAGGTGACCCCGGAGGGCGCTGGACCAGCAGCAGCCCTGGACTCGTCTCCGGGGAGCGGCCGCCTCCCCCCAACCCGGCCGGCTGCGGGAGTTTGTGGAGACGCCGGGGAAGTAAACTGTTCAGAAACGAACGGTTTGGCCAAACGGTTTTCTCTGGGGTTGTTTAGACCAACGGCCGCCCCCGGCCTTGCCAGAGAAAGTGAAACCTCCCCGCTGGCCAGGGTGCATTCCCAGAGCCGCCGCGCTCCAGCCGGGCCCCTGACCTCGGCCCTCCCGGCTGGCGCCACACAGGGACGGGCAGCCCAGCCCAGGCGGCCACAGGCTCAGGTCAGGCAGGGCCTCCCTGGTGGGGGTCTCAGCAGACACAGCCCCAGGAGCTGGCAGCTCCATGCCTCCCCGGCCCACACCCCTCCAGACAAGCCGCCCTCCGACCCGGGCCTCGCACATCGCACCGGCCCGGGCGTGTCACGGTGCACGTGGGCTCCCTCCAGCGGGGCCAGGAGCCTGGGTGAGGGGTCGAGGGGTCTCAGCCTGCTCTGAAGGCTCCTGGGTCGGGGCCCTGTCCTCAGACCCACCGCCTCCCCTGGGTCCACAAGTCCCTCCCGTGAGCTCAGCACCAGGAGGGGTCCAGGAAAGCGATCGGACCCCACCCCGCGGGCCACACGCGCCAAGACCCTATTTCCCAGCCGGGCCACACTCCCAGGTCCGGGGCCTTGAGCTGCCTCTTCAGGGGGTGCAGCCCAGCTGACACTGCCGCGCCCTGGCCCGCCCGAGTTGCCTGAAGGCGCAGCACGGAGCTAGGACCTTCAAGGAAGAGTTCCTCAGGGAGTCAGGAGGCGACATCTCTTCCCGTAACTACTTTAACCCATAAATATTTTCTAAGTTAGACCTATAACTTTCTTAAGGTATGCCTGCATGCATAACCTCTCCATTGCCTAAGACCCCATGATTGGGTCCAGGTGCCGAGCTGCTCCTTCGATAAGTACATTCTCGCCTGATCCCGGGTTGGTGTCCTGGACAAAAACCTTTACTGCCCCTCCCCTTACATTCCCCTGCCTGCTTCTGGGAATCAGCATAAGATGGCTTCTGTGATCAACCACTTCAGGGAGTTGGAATAAGATGGTTCCTTTGATCAAATTCTGGTTTCCAGGCAAAAAGGACATTACGCTATCGCCTTTTTAGGCTCCAGGCTCAGGGCAAAGGCTACTCATTATGTTTATACCTCATACCTTAGAAAATTTACCTTAAGCAAAAAAGTATTTTCCCCAGAAACCTCCTGATTGTAAACAAAATGTAATTGATCATGTGCCTAACAAAAATATGTATCCTGTTATTTTTACCTCATTTTTGTAGTCAACCATTATCTTTAGAAACTGTGCCTGCTGGTCAATTGTATGGTATAAAAAACCCCGCTGTTGGGGCACTAAACGGAGCCGCGTGATCACTCCGCGGTGTGCGTGCCGTCTCTCGCTCCCCTTCCCTCCCTCCTGCCGCCGAAGCCTTCCCCACCACCCATCGGAACCGACAATAACTTTGCCCGGAGCTGGCCTCCAACAAGACGCCAGCGGGAGCAGAGGGCGAGAGGCCCCCGAGGAAGGACGGGCAGGCTGGGGGCAGACTCCGGGCAGAGGGGTGGCAGCGGCTGGGGGAGCCGGGGCAGCGGGCGGCCCCAGTCACCCGCCAGCCCCCAACCCCTCAGAGCGCCTGCCGCGTGCAGGAGGCGAGGGCAGCCCTGGCCCATCCCCGCCAGCAAGGGGCTTCGTGCGCCGCCGCGGGGGCGGCCCCCCAGACAGGCCGCCGGATGCAGCCAGCAGAAGCAGCCCGGCTCGGCAGCACCTGCGGCCAGTCCGTTCTCCCTTCCAAGCGTCCAGCGGGAGGCGAGCGCGGTCTACAGCGATGGGCCTGGGCAGTCCCCATCACTGCCCACCCACCGCCGCAGGAAAGGGGAGGGCAGGCGGCGCGTGTGGGCATCGAAATCTGAACTCTGATGGCCAAGACGTCGCTTGCCGCCCCCACCCCCCGGGCCCTTCTCGGGGGCCCCCAAATACTTTACACCTCCTTAGGCTCTGGGGGAGCAGGAGGCCGTCACAGACTTTCTCCCCAAGCTCGCCGGGCCCTGCCTCCCCCTCCCACACTCGGCCCGTCCTGAGCAGGGTGGGGTCGCCCCCAGGACCCCCACCCCACATCCTGAGAGACGCAGACCCTGCATGCTCTGGGACCCCCGAGTTTGCCTGCTGACATCTCCCGCTCCGAGCATGGGGGCAGTGGGGAGACCGTCACTGCCAACCTATTATCTCCTCTCTCTACCCAGCCCCGCTCCTGTCTCCCACATGGGAGAAGTTTCTGGATTCCCCATTCTCTTCCACGACACAAGGCTCTGATTTTCTTCCCAGCGACGCCAACATGCGAACACCGTTCCCCACTCACGGCTGACCCCGCGGGAGGCCCGGGTGACCGGGGGCCAGCTCTGAGCCGGGCCAGATGCACCCCCACCGCTGAGTCTCCTGCAGACTGAAAACAGCTCTGAAAAATAAAGCCCATTATTTTTTGGAGTTAATTAAAAGGCGGTGAGAAAACCGCCGACTCCCCAGTGACAAATGGGCAAAGGTCGTGCCTGCAAATGAAGAGGACGAGCAGAGACCCGAGCCGGCCAGGGCGGCCAGCACCGAGAGCTGCCCCACACGCCCGGGTGGGGCCGGGCAGCGCCCAGGCTGCGGTCGCTGGCCCGCCCCTGCCTCCAGGACCAGCCCACCACCCTGCGGAGCGAGGGCTTGGGACCCTCCGGCGAGGCACGGTCCCCCAGGACCCAGCCCCGGCGGGGATGCGCTTGGACATCAGCTCAGGTGGCCGCAGACCCCGAGACCCCACAACACAGCCATGAGGGGGCCCCCTGGCGCTGACCTGGGAGGGCCGAGGCGGCCAGGCCCCGGGCGGGAAGCGCCTGAGACCGCGGGAGGCCGCCGGGGCGCAGAGCTAGGGCAGAGGCAGAGTGTCCAAGCGGCCCTTCGGGTGGCCAGTCTGGGCGGCTCTCACCTTCTCTGTTCACGTTTACGTTTTCCTTTGTACTGTGAACGTAAAATGCTGCTTTATACCAGGAAAAAAACAAGACTTTAGAAAGAGAATGGAAGGGTTTATCCCTGGAGGATTTTCGGGGCTAGGGCCGGGCCCCGGGACTGGACTGTCTCGGCCAATCCTGGAAATGAACAACTCGCCCTGCCCCCATTCAACTGGGGGGGGTCAATTTATTTGGGCTCCGGGATCTGAGCTGTGCTGGAGGGGAGGTCGGGAAGACGGAAAGGGCGGAAGACCGGCAGCCCCCTCAGCCCAGGAGACCCTGCGGCCCCCACGCAGTGCTAGGAGCCGAGCAGACCCTCGGGGTGAAGCCCCTCCAGGAAAAGGGTCTTTTCAGCAAGAGAAAATGACAGCACAGCCCACCCAGCCAGACCAGCAGACACAAGAGGCCAGACCCCAGGGGTGCACCCCGCCCCCCAACGGGGGCCCGGGCCGTCCAGCAGGCTGCAGACATCACCGCTCCTCTCCGCTGAACCAGGCAACTCTGAGGTCAGGGCCCTGCCACGGGAGAGGCCAACCACGTGTCCCCGACCCCCACCCCCACCCCGCCCCGGCCCGGCCAGTCTTCTCTGGTGACTTCCCGTGCCGGAGGCGGAGCTGGGAGAGCTGCCCCCGACGGCGGCCCCCACGGCGGGCAGAGCCGACTCGGGCCACCTCCTGGGCCTGGAGCCTCCGGGCAGGGCCAGTCCGAGGCCGGGCCGCCGTCCACTCTGCACCCTCAAAGGCCATAAACAGCTTCGCAGCTGGCAGGCGGCCGACCGATTTTTGTTGTTTAGCAATTACATTTCTCCAGTGCCCCTGGGGTCAGTGGTCGGACAAAGGCTGGGACCGCAGCCTGGCACCCTGGCCCAGGAAACGGCACCGAGTGGCCACAGGGTCAGAAGGCTGAGGAAGTGGCCAGGCCGGGCGCTGGCTCCACTGGAAACCCGAGAGCCAGCAGCTGCCGGCCGCACACGGAAAGCTCATCGCCTGCCAGGAGGCCGGGGGCGCCCAGCCTGGACTCTGGGTCCGTCCACTTGGCTCTAAAATGGCGAGGTCCTTTCTAGGCCCGGAGGCCTAGGACAGCCAGAGAGCCGCAAGGTCAGTGCCAGCCTGCGGCACCCCCCAACCGCTCAGGGGCCCTGGCACCCGCCTCTCCCCAGCCGCAGGGGCTGCTCAGCACCGGGCAGGGCAGCCCAGTGGCCACACCTGCCCCGCCCCAGGCTCCCTGCTCAGACCTGGGCATAGAAGGCCCAAGCAGAGCGGGGGGCCGCAGCCCGAGGCCAGGGCCACTGGACACACAGGGAGTCTCGGAGCCCCGATCTGGGAAGCAGGAGTAGAGACGCCCCGTGGGGCTCTCGGCCAGGACGCAGGCTTTGCGGGACAGACGGACAGGCAGAGCGGGCCTCTGGGGCAAACAAAGGGGCAGCCCAGTGCATGGACACGAGGAGTGGGGGCCCAGCTGACCTCCAGAGGTGTGACCCCGTCACAGCCACACGGGGGCAGCCGAGGCCCCAGTTCCCGCCCAGCTGCGTCCCTGGGGCACCCAGGCGGGGTGAGGGGGGCCCCAGGCCCACGGCCGCAGCACCTCTCTTCGGCCCCGGCAAATGCTCTTGAAGGCAGGCAGCCAAAGTCCCGGCACTTCCGTGCCTGCCACTGGCTCCTGGGGGCCGCAGGAGCCCTGCAGGGGTGCAGAGGACAGAGAACAGAGGCTGGGGGTCTCCACGACCAGGCTGGGTGTGCCGGGCACAGCTGGGGCCAGGCGGGGGCAGGAGCCCAGAGGGCGGGGGCAGGAGCAGCCGGAGGGCCGAGTTGGAACGGGGGGGGGGGGGGGGGGGGGGGGGGGGGGGGGGGGGGGGGGGAGTCTCCGCTCTCTCGGTGCCAAGCTGGCACCCAACACACGGAGCCTCGGGGCACCGGCCCGGGGCACACAGGGCTGGGGGCTGGGGAGGCCGAGGCACAGGGGAGGGTCGAGACAGGGACCCTGCGGCCATCACCCATGGCAGAGAGGGCAGGAGGCGCGCGGCCAGGTGGGGCTGGGCGTGTGGCCGGGGGCCTGGACCTGGGGTCCAGCACTTGTCTCCAAAGGCTGACCGCTGTGGGCACGGGGCGCCCGGGGGACTGAGCGCCCCCTCCCCTCTCGCCAGGCCGAGCGGTCAGTCTTCGGGCTCAGGCGCCAGAGCACACGCCGCGGCCCCCTTCTGGGACATTCCGGGACGGGCCGCGCTCATACGCGGCGACGGCAGTCAGGACGGAGCCCGGGGCCGCGGGGGCCGCAGGGGGGCAGGGCCACGCTCATCAGGACACGCACGGAGACCCTGCTTTTCGCGGGCTGCAGCCTGCGCCTCCACTTGCCCCGAAGCTGCTCGGGCCGGACGCCCTGCCCCGGGACAAGCACTCTGGCGTCCGCTGCTGAAAATCCCCGTCCGCGCGAGAGCAGCCGCCGTCTGCTGGCAGAGCCCGCGCCTGTCGCGGCCCAGGGCCTCCTTTCTTCCCCGGCAGCCGACCGACCGGCCGGGGACCAGCCCCCACTCCTCCTTGCCCTGAGCCTCGGCTAATCCTTCGGGCAGACGGGCGGACGCAAGGACCCTGACGGGCCGCCTGGTCCCCACCGCCCCCCGGCCAGACCCCACTGTCGCCTGTCTCTTGTCCCTGACGAACATCTGTTAGCAGGACTTCTGGGCGAGGTGTCAGTCAGGGCAGGCGCCCCATAAATCAGTCTGCGCCGGCCGCCTGCCCGCTCGGAGGGCCAGCACTGGCCCGCACCCCGGCCTCCTGGGAGGGCGGACTCAGCTCCAGGCCAGCCTCAGCGGTCACCTGCCTGGTGTCGGCCCGTGGCGGGGGGCGCTGCGAGGCCAGAAGCCCCCAGCAAGGAGGACTTGTGGGAGACACAGGCGGGACGGGGCCAGTCCGCAGAGAGCGGACGCAGGGAGGTGGGAGCGGGGCCTCCGCGGGCCTGGTGCTAACTCCCAAATAAGGCCCCGCTACTGCTGTTTTTAGCCCATTCCACATAATTGGAAAAACATGGGGAAAACCAGCGCCAGCTGGGCCAGCCCATCTGCGAGGCTGCCGCGGGGGGCAGGGAGGCTCCGAGGCCGGAGGCCCAGCCGGAGGCCCCGGCAGGCCCCGCACAGCCAGGGTAAAGGCCGCCCAAGGCCAGGTCAGGAGGGGCTGGCCCGAGACCCGCACCCCGGGGCCAGCGCTACCCCCCACGAGGCTGCAGGGCCCGCAGCCGAGCGCGTCAGGAGTCACCCCAGCCGCGGGCCCATGCGGGCAGCAGCCGCTACACGCAGCCTCGCTCCTGGTGCAGGGGCTCCTCCGAGCACCCCGCTTCTCAAGCGAGCAAACTGCAGCCAGAGGGCTGAGGTGACGAGCTCGGGCCGGTGGGCAGTAACGGCCCCACTCGCCCTGCAGGGTGAGAACTGTCAGGGTTTTCCACCCTCCCCTCCATGGTGGCCCTCTGTGGGCCTCTGCGCAGCCCGATGGCGGCACCTGGAGCGGGATGTGGGCGTGCGTGAGGGGGCGCGCCTGGGCCAGAGACTCATGGGCAGGAAGCAGCAGCGGCAGCGGCAGAGAACAGAGCGTGGAGCGGAGGAAGGCTCGGGGTGCAGCAGAGACCACGAGACGCCGCCAGAGCCCGAGAGAGTGAAGAATCGCCGGGGGCCGGAGGCCAGCCCCATGGCCGGCCCCGAGCCTGGCTGCCTCTCTACAAGAAACCGTTAAAGTCTAAAGAGCCACCAACAGCCCCAGGACTCCCCTCCTTTTAGACCCGTCTGCGCAGCTCCATGGAGAACCTGTGCTCCCGGTGCCCTCTGGCCGCCATACACCCCATTGCGGGTGTGCTCCCTGGGAAGGCCGCACCCCCTCCTGTGGGGCCACATCACAGCACTTCAGGCCCGTCTGCAGGGAAGGCACAGGCCCGACAGGGGCCAGCTCGCATGTGCTCAAAATCGGAAAGATAGGATTCACGTCACAAACCCTGCCTGTTAGCTCCGCGGAGCCTGAGAGGCCAGACGCCGACCGAGCCCCGCACCCGCCGCTCGGGCCGGGCCTGGCGCAGGGAGAGTGAAGGGGTGGTGGGGACTGTCCGCCCCGCTGCCCTGAGATTTGATGGTGGGCGCCTGCGGCCGTGCACGTGAGCCTCGTGGGGGCCCGCGAGTGGGCGCACCTGGGCCCGGAGACGCTAGGTGAGGGCAGCGGCGCAGAGGCCCCGAGGCGAGGCCGGAGAGCCCCGAAAGTGAAGGTTTGCCGGGGCTGGGAGGCCTGCAGCCGCCCGCCCCCCAGCCCCGCCTGCCCTGTGTCTGGCTGCATCCTCACTGCAGAAAGATCATTAAAAGCCAAAAAAGCCACCGAGGGCTCTGAGACTCGTCTTTACCCGTCTGCCGGGATCACAAGGAACCTGCCCGGTGCCCCACTGGCTCAGCACCTGGCGTCACGTCTTGGGGCGTTGCTGGTGCTGTAGGGGCGCCCGGCCTGGACAGCAGCCCCGGAGAGCATCCAGGGCAGACTCAGCCTCGGCCCCACAGCCGTCCCTACTTGGGGAGACGCGACCTGGTGGGGACGGCAGAGGGGTTCAAAACCCCCGACCCAGGGCTGGCTGGCCCAGGAAGGGGAGCCCCAGCCTGCACCCCAGGCCCACACCACACCCCTGCCTGCCGCCTGCGCAGCCAGCACACGAACAGAGGGCTCCCGCCCAGCCTGCACCTCATGGGGTTCCACCCCTAGCCCCCGCCACCACCCCTCGGCCCCTCTGCTGACTCCCACGCTCAGTGCACTCCCGGCCCCGCATCAGGCTGCCGGGCTGCCGGTGTCCAGTCCAAACACAAGCACTGGGGCCGGGACATCCTCCCAGCAGCCTCGCAAATCAGGCCCTCTCATCCCGCCTTTTACGTCCTTTTTCTCAGAAGCACAGAGAGGCTGAGTCATTTCCCCAAGATCACACAGCCAGGGACGTGCTTTAAAGCGCCGTGAACGGACACAGGAAGTTATCAGACGACTGACTCAGGTGCTCGAGGGTCTGGGTTTGCCTGAGACAACCCCCTCAGCACCACAGATCTTTGGGGGCTGTGGGCTTCACCCCACCGAGCGCGGCGCCTCCGGAAGCTTCTTCCACCTCCTGGCCTCCTCCTCCACCGCGCAGCCTCCCGTTTCCTCTTCCCGGGGACTTCCTCCAGGCCACGACCTCACTGCTTCCACAGCCAAGAGGAGATCTCCAAGCGACCCGGCTCCCCCACCAGCCCCAAAGTCCTCCCTCCCACCGACACCCGGCCTGGGGGGCTGGCGGCGTTGCAGGTCCCGGACTGCCCCTCCCGCAGGCGCCCCGAACGCAGAATCCGCTGGCCAGGACCCGAGCGCCCCAAGCAGGACAGCGCGCCTGGACCTCACTGCACCAAGGCCAGGCGGTCTGCGGTCAGCCTGTCCACGTCAGCCTCGGCCCCACGCCCACCGCCGGACGCCGCGCGTGCAGGGGCCAGCACGGGACTCTTCCTCGAACAGGAAATTTGGGGCAGGGACTGGAAACCAGAGGCAGGACTGGAAACTGCGGGGTCCCGCCTGCCGTGGGGTCTGAGGCCCTCGTCCCCGACTCCCGCCCTGCGGGCCTCTGGCTGAGTCTGTGCCCGGATGGACGACAGCCCCTCGGGACAGATGGACTCCAGGGCGTCCCTGCGGGTCACAGCAGGGAGGGCCCCAGAGCCACCCGGGTTTGCAGACGGCCACCTGGGTGGCGGCCCTGGAAACGCTTCTGAGAAGTTTCTGGGTTTTTTTCTCAACGCAAACAAAAACTTCAGAAACTCTGCCTTTTCCGCCTCGCTGCCCCTGCCTGGACCGCCTCAGCTCTGAATGTGTCCAGGCCCGGAGGGGCGGCCGCCTTGGATGGAGCCGCCGCCCCGTGGGAAGCCGGGGACCCCGGCGCCTCCCCGCGCCACATTCTCATGCAGAGCGAGACGCCAGCCGGTCCCTTTTGTCCCGGGGTGAGCTCTGCCCTCCTTCTGACGTAGCACCCCAGACGGCGTCTGGGAAAGCCCCCTCTGCCCCGAGGACACGGGTTGGCTCCCACTCCCAGCCCGGCCCCTCCGAGGAACAAAAACCATTTTTTTCCCCGCACTTGGCACTCTCCATCAGTGATCTGTAAAAATGGCCTTCACAGTCGGGGTGAAAGCAGTTCTTAAGCCAGGGGAAGGTGGCCCTGAGCCTCTGGGCCCAGGGTAAGCGGCTGGCCGGCCGCGCTGGCCATGGTGCTGGCCCTGCTGGCCGTGGCTCAGCCCCCGCCGAACAGCTTCAGCTTCCGACAGGAAGGGCCGGCTTTGCGGCTAAGCCTCCGCCGCACCCCACTCCCCATGTCAGCTCCTACCACCAAGCTGCAGCCACTTCCAACCCCGGGGGGCTGCCTCCCCCAGGAAGCCCTCCTGGCTTGCAGCCCCCGTCGCCTTCTCTAGTCTGCTCCCTGCTCTCCCCTCCCCCACAGGGGGCTGCCCCAGGCCTGGACCTGGACATGGTTTGCTGGAAGGACACCGGACACCCTCAAAGGGCTTGGCCGGGGGGTGGCTCAGAGGCACTGGCTGCGGGGATGCTGGGAACCAGAAAGCAGGCGGAGTCCACAAGTTCCTACAGCCCTGCCTCCCACCTCCAGGGCCTGGACGGCCCTGGGCCTCCGAGACCTGTCCCTGGTCCCTCACCCCAGGAGGTCGTAATGCGGCGCCCACGAGTGAGGGGTGGCAGCTGCGCCCCCACCACGCAGGGCTTCAAGTCCTGGCAACACACTGGGTGCCCCACTGCCTCCTGGGGCGCTGTCTGTGACCCCCTCTCACGGAGGAGCTGCTGGGATGGCCCCGCCCAACCCCAGTGACCAACAGCCCTCAACACTCCAGGGCAGCCAGGGCAAAGCCTTTCCGGAACTTTCTCCAGCTGTGCGACTTCGCTGGGCCATCACTTGAGGCCCCACCCCCTCCCCCCCACACCCATTCCCAACTCTGATGCACACGGGGATGCAGACACTTTAAAGACAAGACCTCCCACCCCTATGCCCCCACCCCCCGGCGCCCACGAGCTGCCGGCTGCAGACGCCGGGCAGAGACGGCAGCCGTGCGCACCCAGGGCCCTGTCCGAACGGGCGACGCCACCGGCCACACCGGCCAGGAGGGTCACGGCTAACGGTGGCCGCGGCGCCACCTCCAGGCCCTCCCGCCAGGGCGCGGGCCAGCCCCCCGCCAGCCCCCAGCAGCGCAGCTCAGGGGAGCGCGGCAGGAAGGAGACACACTCGCGCACCCACCCCCCAGGTCCTGCGGTGGGCGGCCCCTCCGGCCCTCCCGCCAGCGTGCCCACGGGCACACCCGGTGTCAACAGCCACTGTCAGACCCAGGCGGGGCCCCCAGACGCTCAGCGTCCATAGGGGCGCCTTTCGGTTCTCAGACGGCACAGCCACGTCGCGAGCGGGGCCCCAGCGGCGAGCCGAGCCGCCCGCGCGGGCCCCGTCTCACCTGCCTTGCACGTCCGGCCGTCGTCCTGGAGCCGCACGCCCGTGGGGCAGGCGCAGGCGTAGAAGGGCTCCCTCGGCGACAGCAGGCACAGGTGGGAGCAGCCGCCGTTGTCGTCCTCGCAGCGCGTGTGCACTGGGGGGCAGAAGGTTCCAGAAGAGGCCCAGGTTACAAATGGACGTCCACATGTAAACAGAACTCCCGTCGAGTCTTTAAAACCCGACTGCCCCCCACAGAGCTCCCTCTGCCGCCCCAAAGACCCCTGGCGGGCCCTGCACTCGCATACCCACTCCACTTTGGCAAGCACCCCTGGGCTCCTCCACCACTGAGCCCCCCGACAGCGGGCTCCCGCTGAGGCCCCCGACCTACGGTGAGGCTGCCGCTCCGAGCTGAGCACTTGGATGTCCATGGGCGAGTAGAGGGCGCTGAGGATCTCCTTCCTCTTCTCGCCCGTCCTCTTGTTGCAGGCGTGGATGGAGCGGGTCTGCCAGTCCGTCCAGTACAGAGTGTCCCCCGAGAGCGTCAGGGCAAAGGGGTGCATCAGGCTGCCCTCCACCACCTTCTGCCTGCAGATGCGGAGGGAGAGGGGCGGCCATGAGGGACCCCCGGCCCTCCCGGGCCCGCCTGGAGCCCCCGCAGCCTCCGCTGACCAGCAGCCGAGAACAAGCAGGGCACGGCCAGGGAGAGCAACGGGGCCCCCGCACAGGGCCCTCGGAGCCCAGCAGGCTCCCGCCACCGACAGCAACGTGTGGGGTCCCCCTCACACACCCAGCTGCTCCCCGGCCCACCTGTCACGAGCACGGACTCTGGCAAAGTTCCCCACAAAGAAGAAATGTGGACGCCGCCGCCAGCGACAGAGCGGTGACGACACCCGGCTTGCCCGAGGTCTCAGCCACTGGGCACCAACCAGGGCACCAGAGACGCTGCTTCATTCCCTCAGCGCCAGCAACTGACGGCCACACGAGGAGAACCACAAACCCCGAACCGCAGTGGACACGGCAGGAGGCGCATGACCCCGTGGGGCGGTCAGCACCTCGGAGAGAGGCCCCCGAAAGCCATACGAGGCTTCTTTTTGTTTTCTTGATGTCACTTTTGAACAAGACGTATGGAGGTGAAGTTCACAGAACAGAGACCTGCTCATTTCGGATTCCGGGCAAACTGGGATGCTCACAGGGTTGAGACCACCACACCTGTCTCGCTCCCCTACACGCCCATCATCGTGCACAGGAAAATCGCAAACTCAACTGGTCAGTCCTCAACTCCCTGCAGCCACCGATCTGCTTTCTGTCTCCGGGGTTTGCCTCGTCTGGAAATTTCCTAAAACCAGGAGCAGGTGGCACATGGGCTTCCCTGCCTGGTTTCACTCAGGTACATGGTTTCAAGGTCCTCCGTGGGTGGCCCATGTAATGGCCCTTTTCCTGGCTGCGTGCTACTCCATCGTAGGGACACGCTGAATTTAGCCTGTCCTTCTCTGCATCCACCTGGGTTGGAGGACCGGGTTGTTCCAATTGCCAGCCATCGTGGATAGTGCCGTGAGGGACATTCATGGACAATCATTTCCATACCACTTTTCAGCTCTCCTGGGCAAGTTTCTGGGCCATTAACACTTCTTGTGCCGGCTATTTTCTGTGCCACCGCATGAATGGTATAAGCATTCAATAAAACACACACAGGACCTCCCCGGTGGCACAGTGGTTAAGCTCCGCGCTGCGCTGTGGAGCTGTCGGCAGCGGCGACGCGAGTTCGACGCCCGGCCGGGGAGAATCCCACATGGTGCGGCAGACCTCTCCTGCCTCGCCCGCTGCTCCCCTCAGCAGTGTATTTCTGATCTGCCTGTTCTGCTACCTGCTCTGTCTCTGGTGAACCCTCTCGCCGCCCCACACCTCTGGCCTGTACCCCAGCTTGTATGTATAAATAAAAATAAATCTTAAAAAAAAAAAACACAGCTCCTGAACTACTGGACATATTTTAATGAAATTTTAAATGCATAGAGATTAAAGCTTCTAGACTGAGCACGATCAAAGAAATAGCTCCTAATAGTTCCAAATAAATCCACCGTGGCGTGAAAAACCGGAGACCAGATGAACACGAGTACGTGAATACGTGAGCGGAGCAAAGTGTTAAGGAACCACCACACGTTTCCCAGGTGTTGATTTCCCTTCATCAGAGGAAGGAGAGGCCAACATCTCTGGGGCTGGCCCCTCCCCAAGCCCGGTCCTGTCCAGAGGCACAGGGGCAGCTAGTGCCAGGCCTCCACTCACCTCAGCACGCTGTTCCCCTTGGGCACAGCGCCGGCCATGCCCCCACTCCTGCCCAGAACCCGGGGGCTCCCTGAGCACACCTGCCTCAACGGAGCACGTCCTGAGCCACACCCTGTGCCCCGCTCTGCGCGCAATGCCACAGCAGACCCTGTGGCTACTCCTGGAAAGTTTTACCGCCCGCAATTCACACGTGTGAGCACAGGTGAACTGATAACCTGGTGAACAGTAAGTGCTACGAAGAGCAGGCCATCATCCCCAGCCCATCTCCCCCATCCCGGCCACCACCAGCTCATAACCCGCCCTCGCACCATCAGACACATCGTCACCTCCACCACCACCACCTCCATGGTGTTTTAAATGCCACCGTTCTCCTCACTCCCTCGCCTGGGGCCCCCCATCTGCAGTGTCCCCAGCCCCTGGCCCACCCATCCTGACTCGAAGGTCACTCAGCAGCCGGTCTCGGCTCCTCCCGGGAGCACTGATGCCACCCTAGGCCAGCAGTGCTCCCGGCCCAGGAGGGAGCGGTGGGTGCCGAGGGCCCATGGACTGACGTGACCCCCAGAGAGCTGGGTCGAGAAGAGGGTCAGTCACGCTCTGAAGCACTAAACAGTGCAACAAAGTAAGCCCCTCAGAGACTAGAGGACGTCAGCCAATGAAGGGAGGGTCGAGATTCTTAGAGCACTTAAGACACATTGGTTATTGGATCAGGAAAAAAAAAGACGAACGTCCCACACGTGGCCATCGGGGTCAGCACATGGGGCTGGCAGGTGCCGCCGGCTGCACTTGGGGCGTGGGGTCAGGCTGTTCCTCAGGGCTGCAAAGTCCTAAGCACCCCAGGCCTCGGGAGGAGACCCGCGCCTGGGTTAGAAGGCGCTCCTGCCACCCCAGTCGCACCGGCCAGGCCCGGGCGCAGGCGGGAAGGGGGGCCGGGCAGGTGGGAGTTACCGGAAGGAGCCGTCCAGGTTGGCCCGATGGATGAAGCTGAGCTTGGCGTCAGCCCAGTACAGCTTTTGCTCCTCCAGGTCGATGGTCAGCCCGTTGGGCCAGTAGATGTCCGCGTCCACGATGATCTTCCGGGTGCTGCCGTCCATCCCCGCCCGCTCGATCCGGGGCGTCTCACCCCAGTCTGTCCAGTACATGTACCTGAGGAGGCGAGCAGAGGCGTGAGGAGAGCCCCCCAGACTGGGCCGGTCGCACATCACCCACTGCGGACACGAAACACATGGCAAATCTGTCCCCGGTTTTCCCCGAGGCGGCCGACACCCAGAGCTGAGGAGTGCCGCCGCTTCTGATCTGATTTCTGAGCAGTTAATAATGTACTCCTTTTTATTTTTTTTAAAGATTTATTTATTCATGCATACAAGCTAGGGTGCAAGCCAGAGGTGTGGGGGGTGAGAGAGTTCACTAGAGACAGAGCGGGGAGCACAACAGCCAGATGGACTGAAACACACTGCTGAGGGGAGCAGCGGGCGAGGCAGGAGAGGTTGCCGCACCATGTGGGAATCTCCCTGGCCGGGCATCGAACTTGCACTGCAGCCGACAGCTCCACAGTGCTGCGTTTAACCCGTTGCGCCACCAGGGAGGCCCTAAACTTTTTAAACAAAGCTGGATAATCAAAATTACACCGCTCCCGACTGGTCCTCAGTCGGCAATGCATGCGCAGTCGGCCTATCCCCTAACGAGAATCCTCTTGCTCTTTTTATGAGGTTCATGACTGTACCATGAATTATTTAAGCAGCTCTGCACTGGACCTTGGAGCTGTTTCTGATGTTGTGCTACTAAAATAACCACTATGCATGAGTCTCTAAAAGGCAATTCAGGGGCCTCCCTGGTGGCACAACGGTTTAAGTCACAGCCTGTAAAGCTATGGGCCCCCACTGTGGCCTGAATTCGATCCCCAGCCAGGGAGCTTCCCACAGAGCACAGCAGAACTCTCCTGCCTCACCCTGCGCCCCTCAGCAGTGTATTTCAGTTGATCTGTCTATTCTGCTCCCCACTCCGTCTCTGGTGAATCCTTTCACTGCCCCCACACCTCTGGCCTGCACCCCAGCTCTTGTGTGCATAAAAAAATCTTAAAAAATATAAATAGAAGGCAATTCAAACACGCAGGCTGGAAATTTACACTCGGTGCTGAAGAGGGGTGCACTAAGCCAGGAAAACACGAGGACGAAGGACCAGAGCGCAGATTCTTAGTGGGGAAACCCGTCTGGGAAGCAGAAGGTCCCAACCTCGATGCGCTGGAGAGGGCAAGAGCTCAGACGAGAACCTCAGGGCCCCAGGAGGTGGGTGGGGTCCCAGGGTAGTCAAACTCTTCGTAAGGAAGGACCCCCAGTACCAACCCTGGCCGAAAGCCACAGGCTGGGCCCGCGGGAACCACCTTCCTCTCGCTTTTGCTCTGAACCTAAAACAGCTTTAAAGCAGTCAAGTCTACTCAAAGGCCCCCATGGGAGGGAGGTGCGGGGACACCGCGGCCACCGCTCTCCTGGACACTCCTTCTTTGTCCCACTGGCACCCAGGGGACGTGCCCAGCTCCTGAGGGGCCCTTTCGTGGAGACCGAGAAGACCCCACAGGCCAGGGGAGAGTGGGAAGCACCGACCCCTTGGGCCGCTGAGGAAGCCGGGCCCCACGGGTTGGCCGCCCGGGGCCCAGGCCACGGCACTCCGGGAGACGGCAGGGGTCCCTGGGGCAGCCGGGGCCTGGCCACCTCGTGCCTTTGCCTGGCAGCAGGGCAGCCCAGGGCCCGCAATGGGAGATCTCCTGGCAGCCCAGGGCCCGTAGATGCCGGCGGCCGCCTGGCAAAGCCCCCACCTGCACACCTGGGCACCGTCCTTTCCTCCCCCCCACCCCAGCCTGAAGAGCCCAGCCCCCCGCTGCCCACTAGGGGGTATCAGGAGACTGACTCCGGGGGGCCCCCAACACTCAGGGCCCACGGGAAGGGCCACGGGAAGGGGCCTTGCGAAGGAGCTTTGCAAAGGCTGGGAGCTTGCGAGGAGCAGAATTCAAATTCCTTCACCGAGTTTCCTAACACAGGCCTCCGCCTTCCTTAAATGGGGGCCCACCAGCCACACCGGCGGCCTCGGAGGCGCTCGGGCCGCCCCTCCCAGAGGAGGCCAGGGTCCGGGCAGCCGTCCGCACGAGCCCGCCACGGCCTGGCCTCTGGGGAAGGGACCCACTCGGCTGGAACTGCAGCCCCACAAGCACTCAGCCCCGGAAGGTAACCCCAGCCTGGGGTGCTCAGGCCCGGAGGGTCCTGCCTCCCCCACCTGGGCACCACCCACCTGGGCACCTGGCGCCAGCGCACGGCTCCCCTCCACCGCCTGGGTGCCTGTGCTTGGCCAGCACGCCCTCGGGTGCCCAGGGCAGCCTCCGGTCCGGCTGCCTCTCTTGGTCAGGGGCCCAGGAGGAGGACCCCCGGGGGCAGCATCACAGGAGGACACGCAGGGGCTGCAGCAGGGCCGGGATGAGGCAGAGCTGCTCCGCAGCCTCGTGTCCAGACAGAGGACAAAACCCGCCGTCCCTCCTGGGGACACGGGCCAGCGCTCTCGCTCCGCTCGGTGTGACGAACGGGCAGTCCTTCCGCCACGGGCATGCCCTGGCTCACGGACAGACCAGCGGGGGGTGGGCGAGCGCGGCAGCCTTAGCAACCCTCCCAGGGACGCAGCGCCGAGTCAGCTTGGCCCCAGGGGAAGGGCGTGGGGGAAGACATTCTGGGGGAGCCTCCAGAGGCAGGTTGGAAAGGGTCTCAGACGTTCCGTAAGAAAATCAGAGACAGAGACAGTGCCGCACAGCCAGCTGGGATGTGTGAAGAGGACTGCGCCTGCCTAGCCCCTCCCAAACCCTCCCCTCCCAACCAAGATGGCAGGAGACTGTAAAGAAAAAAAGAGAAATTTGTACACAAATATAGAAACTATACTTCAGGGGGTGGGGAGGAGCATTTTAGGATAACAGTAGTCAGCACTGACTGGAACCCACCAACTGTTGGTGTTTTCACACAGGACTGGGTTCAAATCACAGTGGGGAGGCCGCCACCCTACAGACCCCGCCCCCCAGGAGGCAGGCCACCCAAAGGCCCCACCCCCCAGGAGGCGGGCCACCTACAGGCCCTGCCCCCCAGGAGGTGGGCCACCCAGAGGCCCCACCCCCCAGGAGGCGGGCCACCTACAGGCCCTGCCCCCAGAGGTGGGCCAACTACAGGCCCCACCCCCCAGGAGGTGGGTCACCTATAAGCCCCACCCCCAGGAGGCAGGCCACCTGTAGGCTCCACCCCCAGGAGGTGGGTCACCTATAGGCTCCACCCCCAGGGAGGCAGGCCACCCATAGACCCCACCCCAGGAAGGAGGGCCACCTGCAGACCCCACCTCCATCTAAGCAGGCGCAGCCCAGTAATGCAGTAATGCAGTAATGCAAGCACGTCCTTCAGAGCTAAGGTGTCTGTTCAAGATGCCCAACTGTGCCTCCAACAGCTGAGCCTGCGGAAAGCTTGGCAGATCCAGCGGGTGCCGGCCCAGGTGCAGCCAAGCGAGAGAGCCATCCCGGGGCTGGGCAGGCCGGGACAGAGGCCCGAGAGGTGGCCCAGCCGAGAAGCCCACTCGGAAAAGTCCAGAATGAGCCTGGTCTCCCCTAATCTGTCCACCCCAACTGTGACTCCAAGATTGTTCCTCCCTTCACTGTCACCCCCCAAAACCCCACGTGGCGTGGGTGCTGGGCCCAAGGCTTCATGGGCCGGGGACCTCAGCAGGTCGAGGGGCACAGGGGCTCCCCGAAGAGACCTGAGAAACCCTCCCCACCACTCCCCACCTCCAGACAACAGCGCCTGGCAGGCGTGTGACCGGTCTGTGTCCCCCGTCAGCACATCCACACCTTGAGCCCACCACCGTGTCCCCCGAGCCCACCGCCCAGCTCAGGCGAGGCCACTCACCCGTGAGCCGGATCCAAGGCCACGGCCCGCGGCTGGTCCAGGTCCTGCCAGAAGAGGACCTTCCGGGACGTCCCGTTGAGGTTGGCCACCTCGATGCGGTTGGTCTCCGAGTCGGTCCAGTACAACTTCTTGCCCACCCAGTCGCAGGCCAGGCCGTCGGGCGACACCAGGCCCGAGATGACCACGCTCTGCACGGCAGCCCCCGTCTGGTTCAGGTAGGTCAGCTTGATGGCTTCCTCGCTCACGTCCGTCCAGTACACGGCGCCCCTGGAGAACTGGAAATCCACCGCGGCCGCGTCCTCCAGGCCACTGACCACGACGGTGGACTCCAGCTTGACCCCGCCGGCGTCCAGCAGGCGCACATCCCGGCGGTTGGCAAACAGCAGGAGCGGTGAGGCTGCGGGCAGAAGCACACAGTGAGGCCGCTGGCCCTTCCTCCCGGGCCCCTCGGCACTGCCCCGGCCCGGGCCCAGGCCCAGGGCCAGGTCCGGCCAGTCTCTCAGGCGGCCAACAGCTGCAGCTCTGAAATCACCAGGCAGGCCTGCCATGCCCCCAGGCCCGCACCACACCTCCATCAGCCAGCTGCAAAGGCCGGGCTGCCCCTAGGACGTGACGTCCAGGACAGGCTCTGGAGTCCCACGCAATCCCTGGACCACTGTCACACTCAGGCCCCTTCCTGCGACCGTGGCCTCAGTTTCCCATTCTGATCCTAAACACCCCACAATGCACAAGCTTAAAGGGCCGCTTTGGAAGGCCACCCCACCTCTCAAACCTCTCAGGACCCCACCCCCATGCCACTTGGAGGGGAGGGCGGCTGCCAGGGTCAAACCCAGCCTCTCCCACCTCTCCCCAGGTGAGGCCGAGGATGGGGGGAGCCCCCCCTCACTGTGGCCCTAAGGTCAGCGAGGGGCGTTGTGAAAAGACAAACATTGGGAGTCACCATCACAGCTAAGCTGGCACCGGCCTCTGGCAAGAGGAGGTGGCCACCAGAGATCTGTCCCCTGCCCCGCCCTCCCTGCCCCCAGGCAGGTGCAAACAGAGTGAAGGACACAGGCCTGGCCTGCGGCAGGCGACACCTTGCAACTCACACTGACCCTGGCCCACGACCCGCGGCCCCAGGCGGCACAGTGTCCAGGGGGCAGCGGAGATGAGGGGGAGGAGGCAGAGCTCCACCAAGGCCTGGCACCAAGGACCTTGGCCCTGGCATGCTCGCTGCACACAGATCTATGACCCTGCCCATGACCCCTGACACCCTGCCCCTTGACCCCTGACACCCTGCCCCATGGCCCCCCAGCCCGCCCTGGGGCCCCGCACTCTGCTCTGTACACAGACATCACTAGCAAGATCGTAAAGATTTAAAGAAATTTTTCCACCAAAAATAAAGTTCAAAAAGCGTAGAGAGTCAATACTTGATGACTCATGTTGTTCTCCCATTTGAAGAGCATTTCAAAGTGTGGGGAAGGAGAGGCGCTGCCAACTTGGAGCTAAGCACGCCCAGGTGAAAAAGATCGGGGGAGATACGGAAGACAGTGGGTGTCCTCCGTGACATCAGAGACTTCCTTCCATTTCAAAAACTGCGTTCTATCAAGACGCGGCGAGTCCCAAGTTACGGGCTCTGTGCATGGAAAAATGCTTAGCAAAAATAAAACAGATGCAAACGGACTTACCCTGCTTTCCCAGCTGCTCACAAAAGTCCCCCCACCACGGGGAAGGTCTGGGGGCCCCGCCCCCGAGGAGAGCCCCTCCCGTGTCCCTGCCAGCCTAAGCACCCAACTTCCAGACAGCGAGATGCCTGGGATCCCCCGAGGGGTGAGGAGGAAAGGGGGCGCTGAGCAGAAGGGCCCTGGTATGCACCCCCAGCCAGAGGCCCCACGGAGTGGAGCAGTGAGTGAGGCCAGCCCGAGGTCAGAGCCGGAGCAGAGGGCAGCGGGAGGGGCAGCTGGGGTCAGGGGTGCGTCTGGGACGGGCACAGCTGCCACAAAAGCACCGTAGCTGCCGGTGTTCCCAGAAGGTGCTCCCAGAGGTGCTCCCATTCATGGCTGCGATTCTCCCGGCCACCCGAGCTGGGATTAGCGGGCTCCCGGGCCCCCCACATCCAGCAAAGCTGTGACCTGCCTGGGCTTGCTGAGTCAAAATTCCACACTGTGATTCTGGGGGTTACAAAGCCCTGAGAAGCTGATCATCTCCCTAGAAACACCCAGGCATCCCCACTTGGATGGTGCTGAGGCCCGTCACACCCCGCCAGGGCGGACCCCACTGCAGCCCCAGAACCCCTCACTACAGCAGGCAGGGGTGGGGGGAGGCGGGCGCTGACCTCTCCCTTCAAGCGGCACCAGGGAGCACTGCCCCGCACCCCTCCGCGGTGTCCCCAGAAGCGAGGACCTCGCAGCTGTGAGGTGAGGCTCAGGGACAGCCCACGGGGGCGCCCTCCAGCCAAGAGGGGAGGCTGCGGGGGGCCAGAGGTGCGTGGCCAGCCCCCACAGTGAGCTGTCGCTGCAAACCCTTCCCCCTCCTGGGAACTGGAGAGAAGGGGGTGGCGGGGAGCCCTTGGAAGAGGCCTCAGGCACAAAAACCCTAACTCTGCTCTGTTCTTTCTCCCCAAACTGGAAAGACCACATTTTCCCCTGGGTTTACACTCTGGGCAGTTCAGGTGCACCCTTCAAAGGCCTGAGGTTCTTGGGGGGATGTTTTTAATTTCCTGTTCTTTTCCCAAAGGGAGACTTGGCCCGGGAGGGCAGGCAGGAGAGCTCTCTGGGAGGCCAGCTCCTGCCAACGATGGCCAGAACGCTCCCCCCTCCGCCTTAGAGGAGGAGCCGCAGCCGGCTGCCCCGCCCACCCCCCCAGCAGGCACCGGAGACCCCCTTCTCCCAGAGCCCTTGTTAGGGCCTGGGGCACCAGGGCAAGTGAGCTCTGTGCCAACACGGGCCCCAGGTGCTCCCACCCATTCAGGGAGCCCGAGGCCTTCCCAGGGCCCTTCTCTCCTGGAGGTGGAGGGAAGCCAGTGGTGGGGGGCCGGGGAGTGGGTGGGTGGGGGCCGAGCCAAGTGGGAGAGCAGAGCGGGGCAGAGGGGAAGACAAGAGTCAGGGGGGAGCAGGGCTGGCTGAGCCGGGGGCAAAGCAGCCAGGAGCAAAAGGAACCGCCCCCGCGCCCATATCCCAAGAGGGGAACACGCACTAAGCACCCCGGAACACCAGGGAAGGCGGCAGGAGGCGTGAAGGTCAGGGCTGTGTTTGGGCAAACAGCAGGGGAAAGGGGAAACGGCTCGGGCCGGGGCTGCCACTCCACACAACAGCCAGGGCCACGCTGGCAGGCCAACGTGCGGGGAAAGCAGCCCCGACGGGGGAATCGCCAAGGTCCTGGGGTGGAGCATGGGGAGGGGCTCCTTCTCTGGCCAGCGACATGCCCAAGTCCCAGCAGCTCAGGGGTCTCAGCCGCACACCCCCAGACGGGAGCCCGCAGCTGAAGAGGTGCCAGATGCAGCCCGAGCCCCCGCCGCCCACTGACCCAAGAAGCCGGGAGCGGCAGCAAGAGACAGGGCGTCCAGGAGGAGGAGGGGGCCAGAGCCACGGGGCCGGCACCACCAGGCCCCACAACCCAGTCGGGGTCCCCTGGCCACCGCAGACTCCAGAACAACCCTCCCTGAATGACGCAGGGCGGCACCTGGAGTCCAGGACCCTTCCGGGGTCAGCCCCGGGGGGCAGAAACTTGCCCCACAGCACCCGGAGGAGGAAGCAGTCAGAACAGGGGCCCGCAGTGCAGTCAGCGTAGCACAGAGAGCAAAGAGCATCACCAATGCGGGGTCACCAGGCTCCCCTTGGTGGAAAAGCCGCACCCCTGAAAGCAGTTAACACAAGGACAGGCTCAGCAGCAAGTGGGTAAACATCACGCCAGACGCGCGGGCCCAGGCGGGGCGCCAGGTGCCAGGGACAGGCCGCTGGGCTGGCGGGGTCTCTGGGTGGCAGTTTAAGATCCGAGAGCCGAATCCCACGCGTGTCGCTGTGACATCTCCACGCAGATTCCTCTCGCAGGAACCTCGGCGCCCGCAAACAGGGTCAGCCCACGACGGGCCCCCGGAGTCGGCCGGGGATGCCCAAGCAGGAACCGGGGTCGGCGGCTAGGTCAGCCTGGCGGCCCCGACCTACACACCCTGTCGGTGAAGTGGGGGTGACTGCTGCACCCCCACACCATGCCACAAGGCTCCCATGGGGAGGTCAGGCCAAGGGCCAGCCCCACGGTGGCAACGGGGTGGCGACTCCACGCGTCCCCCAATCCTGGGCCAGCTCTGCCAGGAAGGGACAAGGACACCGATTCACACTTGGGGCACGGCCCAGCCCCAGCTTGCCCACTGTGAGGCGGGGGGCTGCCCTTCCATCCCCGCTGAGCCCCAGCTTCCTTGGGACACGGCCTGGCCGAGACCTATCAGGAGAGGCTGACGGGGCCAGGGTCCTTGGCGGGGGTGGCCGTTAAACGGGTACGGGGTTCCCTCTGGGGTGACGGAGTTCTGTTCCGCGACGACGGAGGGGGTGGCTGCCCACACCGTGGATGTGCTAAAAGCCACGAAGCATTTACTTTAAGGTGGTCACTGAGGTGACGCGACCTGCACCCGGACACTCTCCTCAAAGGTGCCCCGTCACGGAGCAGACCACCCCGTGTGGCCATCGTCCCGCATCCTGTGTCCCCCCCCAACTGAACCAGACACAGATCTGGGGCCCTGGACCTATGCAGCCCCCCTCATCCCTGCCCTCAAGGCTCCCCAGGATGCTCCGTGGGTCTTCCCACCCCTCTTCCAAGAGACGGGGCAGATGCCTGTGCCAGCTCCGTGCCTGCCGGTCAGCACCTGACCAGTCCCGCTGGGGGGACTAAGGGTCAGTTTCCAGTCCCCCCACAACGGACTCGGGAACCTGATCATCTGGGGCCCGCGGCCCCAAGTAACCCGCGTCGCACGTCACATTCACGCACGGCGACGTGGCCTCCACTCCCGCCGGGGCTCACGCGGTTCCTTGGACACCACCCAGCTCGGGGTACCCCAACCCCGGCTGCTACACCAATCAACAACACCCAGCACACGCCTCGTCGTGTTCACCCGGCGCTGCGCTGCTCGCTGGAGCAGGCCGGGCCCGGCGCTAGGAGCAGGCGGGTGGTCAGGAGCCACCCTCACGCACCTGCCCCGGGGGGGCCAAGAGTGGGAGCAGCAGGGGGCCGCGTCCAAGCTTCTAGCTGGGCAGGATTTGCAAACACGGGCCCACATTTGCACATGCATGCACAAGGCCCACACTTGCACACATGCACATGTGTGTGCACACAGGCCCACATTTGCACACACATGCATACGCATGCGCAAGGCCCACGTGTGCACGTGCACAAGGCCCACATTTGCACGTGTGCACACACGCACAGGCCCACGTGTGTGCACACACATGCAGTGTAACCACCATCCTCGCTTGCCCGGCCAAGCAAGAGGGAACCGCAGATGAGTGACAGGAGCAGCAGGCTCCACAGCCCAGAGGAGAGTGAGTGGGGGGTGGTCCTGGCAGGCTTCCCGGAGGCGGCGAGCCTTGCAGGGTGACCAGGGACTGAGCGAACGCAGCGTGTGCCCGGCCACACCCGTCACTGTGCTCAGCTCCGGTCCTCGGGATTCTCCCGACGTCCCCTTTCCAGGCCCGTCGAGGGGAAGTGACTCCTGCTGTAAACACTGACCGGACTCAAGCTCCCTGGGGCTCTGGGCGCCTCCTGGCTCCGTTTCTCGAACTGGGTGTTGGCAAGGCCCACCAGGGTGCCTCCTTGTGCCCACAGCCCAGCGGCGGGGCTCCTCCTTGCCACCTCGGCCGCTGCCAGGGCTCCAGACGTGCTGGGGTCCACCCGCCTCCCCTCTCTGACCAGCCCGGCGCCAAGACCACACATCCAAGCAGGGACCCCCTCAGCGCATGAGCCCCGCGGCTGTCGGGAACCCCCTGCTTCGCGGGTCTGCGTGGCTTTCTCAAAAGTCATCTCGGCTTCTCCAGAGACTTTGAGTTAAGGACGAAGAACCAGGGACCAAGAGCCCACGCTCAGTCTCACGGGGGGTCCCGGAAGCGGGGTCCCCGCCCCGTGTCCACCCCCACTGCTCGGTGGCAGGGGCTGCCAGCCACTGCCCCACGGACAGACCCCGGACTCCGCCGCAGCCCTCGGGAGACACCAGCAGAAGCCCCCGGCCTCCTCCCGAGGGGGAGCAGCGAACTCAGCTACCAGGGCGGAACCCTGACATCTCCAGGCACCCCAGAATCACTCTACCCCCACGTCCACCTTGGGCGATGGTCACAGCCCCCTGAAGACCATCCATCTCAGGACCCACCGAGGCAGGGAGCGCCCCTCCCGAGCTGGCTCAGCCCCAGCCCCTCCGTTCCCGCTCCCACCAGAGCAGAGCCCAGCCCCTCCCACCTCCCAGTCCCTGCAGTGAGCGGGTCCCTCCAAGTGCCCGGCCCTGAGCCTGTGGCCTATGCCCCCCCGGGCAGCCCACACTCCAGCTCCTCAGGCCAAGGGCGGGCAGCGCCACCCCAGGGCCCGGCCCAGCGCCGAAGGGCCGGCCATAGGATGGGAGCGAGAGCAGACACTGCAGCAGGCCTTCTGGGCAGGGGTGAGGCTGGCAGGCAGCCAAGAACCTTCCAGAACACTGGGAGCGCTGCTCTGAATGAACCTGGGCTGACACGGTGAGCGGGGGGACACTCACGAGGCAGCTCCCACCACCTCACTGGCTGCAGAGCGCAGGCCCAGCCCCCTGCCCACCCCCCTCACCGGCCCACCCCAGCCCAGGCAAGGGCCAAGCCTGCCCCGCCCCCCCGCCCCTCCTCCGTCCACACTCCAGACCTCAGCAACAGGTTCCCAGCTCCGCCGAGGCCCCCCTGAACACACACACACACACACACACACACACACCCATGCACGTGCGCGCCCCAGGAAGGCAGCAATTAACCCCGAGCCCAGGCAAGTTTCCTGAGCAGGCCCCCATTTCCAAGGTCAGGAAGGCCGGCGGGGCGGGGAGAAGCGCGTGCAGAGACGAGACTTGTCCTGACACTGGGCGCGCAGAGGCGTTGGGCACAGCAGGCGTCAGAGGGCACCGCTGCCCTGCACAGGCCACCAAGGCCCTGGGCCGGCGGGGGGACGCCGGCGTGCGAGGACAGGCTCGGGCCCACCCAGGAGGGCCCCGCACCCGTTAGGGCAGCAGCCGCCTGAACCCCGAGGGGCCGCCCAGGAGGGCACGGCGGGGTGCAGCGGGCGCTCCCCACGGCCTCACTGGGCCACCCGGGGCGACCAACTCCAGACCGGACCCGCTCGAGGGGACGTCCTGGGGAGAGTGACAGAGAAGGGGGAGGCAGAGCCCCCCGCACCCCGGGGGGGACCCGCACGCAGGGAGCGGGGAGCCGGGCAGCTCCGGAGGGGCAGGTCTGGAGCCCTCTGCCCAGGTGGGAGGCCGCGTCACTCCCCAGCCCCGTTCTCCCGATCTCCGAGTGACCGGATGACCGGACCAGAGCCGGGGATGGTGTGGGAGACGCCGGCCGGAGGCGCAGTGACGCCAGACACAGCAGGGGCCGCGCCGGCCGGCTCTGCCCAGGCCGTCACGCTGGCCCCGTAGCTCAGCGGGGGTGCGCCCGGCCGGCTGGTCACCCCCTTCTGGCAGGGGCCAGCGCCCCCAAGGCCCCCCGACAGGAGCGCGCCGCCCGGGACCGCACCGGCTTCTCTGGCCGCCCTCCCCGGGCAGGCGGCCGGCCAGCCCCGCCCACGCTGACCGCGGCCCTCCGGCCCGTGCTCGGGGCTGCCCGCCTTTCCCTTTCACCCTGCACTTTCTCCCAGGAGCAGCGGGACCCCACCTGGGGGTGGCCTGCAGACCCAGCGCCTCGCCTCGCCCCTGCTCCCTGCACCTGTGCCGAGCGGCAGCTGCAGCCCGAGCCCGGCCCTCCCCCGCAGCCCGGGCGGGCGGCCTGGGCAGGTTCCGCTCTCCTGCCTCTCGTCCCCTCCACCAGGGACGAACTTAACTCCCAGCAGCTGTGTGGCGACTCAATTCGTGCGCCCGGCTCAGGACTAGCCCCGGGCACGGGACGCACAGCCAGGCCGGCCTGGGGTGAGGCCCACGACGGGAAGAGCCACCCGCGCCCACTGCCTGGCAGCCCCCGCGTGGCCTGTGGGTGACCCCTCCACCACCCTCACCTCCCGCAGCCCGGAGGCAGGTGGCCCCCAGTCTGAGGGGTGTGCAGGGCCCCCGGGGGCAGGGCGTCACCCTCCGCTTTCGCGGGGCAGTGGCGCTTGGGGTGCCGTCCTGCAGCCCTCCCAGACCGGGCAGGTCCAGCCTCTGTCCAAGCAGACTCAGCTGTCGTCGTGCCGTCCTGCCCGGGACGCCGCCGCACGGTCCTCCGCCCAAGCTCTGCCCGCTGCCGCTGCCGCTGCCGCCTCGAGCCCCTGGCTTCCGGACGCCGCCCCGACAGAGCGTCTCTCCAGGCCCAGGAGCGCCCACTCGGGCACGGGCACGCGCCAGGAGGCACCCGTGCGGGGCCGCGGTGTCCGCATGAAATCCAGCGGCGGTAGGGCGGGGGGACCTGAGGCCTCCACTTGCCCTACAGTGCCCAACGGCGGCCTGCAGACGGGGACCGGGCCTGAGCACGGCTCTGCGTGTCGCGCGGGCTGGCCCCTTCCCGGGGCGCTGACCGGAGCCACGCCCTCCCAGTCCTGCTCTCCGTTGGCGGCGGCCGTGGAGGGACAGGCTGCTGCGCGTCTGCTCCGACGCTCTTTCTCCGGCGCGCAGAGGTTGTCCGCGAACACCAGACCGGGGTGCGCAGTCAGGGGGTGCGGACCCACAGTCCTGAGGGAGCGGGGGCCAGGGGGTCCCCGCCTGCAGGCCCAGGGCTCATCTGAGGGCCCCAGCCGAGGGAACTTCAAGATCCCGGGGCAGAGCTGAGCGCGAGGGCGCAGGGCCGGCCCCTCCTGCCAGCCAGCTTCTGCACACCGAGTGCATCGCACCTGAGGAGCAGCTCACAGGGGTGGGGGGTCTGTCTCATCTTTTTGCACCTGTTTGCAGAGCCCCGGCCCCGGAGGGGCTGACGGGGGCTCCGTGGCCCCGGGCCCTGCACCGGGCCGGCTCCCAAGGTAACCGAACCGGGTTCCTGGCCCTGAACCCGACGGGCAGGCCCCAAACCCGCACGGTGCTCTGCACCTGGTGCCGAGAGGCTCCGGGGCGGGGGCGGGCCCGCAGCCCCAGCTCCCCCTTCCCGGCGGTTTTCCTGGAGCGAGTCCCGGGCCTCACTCGGCTCCCAGGTGGCCGCTTTTTCCACACGAGATGGGCGGAAGGCTGAGCCTCCCAACTTTGCTCCGGAAAAAAGGAGATTTTGTAGAGCGACGGTGAATTTGGCCCGTCTTTATTATTTTTTCTGCAACACTTAAAGAAAATAAAAGCTGGTACAAAGGTATGTTTGTTTCTAAAATGTGTTTCCTTTCCCAGATGTCCTTTCTGCCAATTCCAAAACGCTCGCTGGGCCCGGCTCTCCGGTTTCCTCCGCGAGGCAGAACAATGAGGTCTCTGTGACCGCACGAGGAAACCGCTGGCTTCCTCGCGGTGGGCCGGCCGGGCAGGCCGCGCCACCTTCTCCCACCTCGGTGGAAACCGCCGGCCCTTGCCAACCTGGCTGGACTCTGGCCACTGTCAGGGCTGGCGGCCTGCCTGCCCCTGGTCCTGCGGGTCGGGGCTCGGGACTCTGCGGCCTACACTCGGCTCCTGAGCCCCGAGTTTGCCGAGGGGCCCCACGGGGCCTGGCCTGGCCTGGTCTTTCTGGCATGGAACACTGGGCCCCGCCCACAGGGCAGGACTCCAGGAGGCAGAGCTGGGGCGGCGGCAGCAGGCGGGCAGGAGGGCGCCGGCACGTACCATCGGCTCTGCTGCTTCTTTTCCCGCGGGTGTGTGATCTGCATGTGTGCCCCTTCGAGCTGTGAAGCGTGCGTGTACACACGCACACACGCCTGCACACGCCATCTCTTCGGAGCGCCTCCTCGATCGGTCCCCAGGCCCGTGAAAGCGTGCGTGTGGAGACGCCGGTGCCGCTCTCCATGCATTCAGCTTCCGTGGGGTTACTTTATTTGGGGTGCACACTTAACACAAACCTTTATTTTTGGATCGACGCATCAAGTCTCAGAACACCCGAGAGACAACGGTGTGGCTCCGCAGGCAAAAACAGCCCCGTGGACGGCACCTTCGCAGCGAGCCAGCAGGGTTCAGCCACGTTTATCCCCCTCTGGCTGCCGAGGGGGCTGGGCCCACCAGCCCCGTTTTACAGATGAGGGGACTGAGGCCGGTGCGCACGGCTGAGGGACACGCTGGGCGTCACGCTGGCTGGCCCACCCCCTCGGCCGGCCCACCCTCGCTGCTGGGTGCTAAGAGCGTTCTCTCTGAAGAGACCCAGGGCACCTCAGCACCACGGTGAGAAGACTCTGCCGGTGCCCCGGGGCCCCTGCGCCCCCAATGCCTGTTTGGGTGGGAACTTAGGGCAAAAGCTGGGGCCTGTCCCTCCAGGGGCTCTGCACGCTCCACCCTCCCGGCCTGGCCGGTGTGGGACCCAGGCCCATCTCTGGTCTTTGCTGTGGCCTCGGCCGCTTCCGGGAGGCTGGCTGCCCAGGGGCCATCGCGCCGAAATGCCATGTAATCAAAATGCTATATTTTGTCAAAAATAAGAATGTTAGTAACCAGCTGGTTTCTGGCGGGTCAAACTGGGACTCTGAAATACGTATTTTTCCCTGCTCTGCCCTAAACCTTCTAATTAGTGAAAACGCACATGTGCAGACATAAATCAAGCGTCAAGTTCCCTAAGAGCTGCCCTCGGCACCCCGAGTGGAGCGTTTCAGGGGCCGAAGGAGGACGAGCCAAGGGCGTGTGTGTGTGTGTGAGTGTGTGCGCACGCACGCCCGCAGGCAAGCAGGCGTGCATGTGTGTGCTCACGGGCACGCAGGCCTCTGTGTGTGTGCGCGCCCAGGGGCATGCAGGCCTGTATGGTGTGTGTGTGAGCGTGTGCGCGCCCACGGGCATGCAGGCGTGTGTGTGTTCACGGGCATGCAGAGGTGCGTGTGTGTGTGCACACGTGTGTGTGTGCCCACGGGCATGCAGGCGTGTGTGTGTGCCGTGTGTGCGTGTGTGTGTGTGTGTGCGCGTGCAGGTGACTGAGGCTGTGGACGGACTCGGGGCTGGTTCCTCACCCAGGCCCTTGGCCTCTGCTCTGCCCCCCGCAACGGTCAGCACCTGCCTGGCCATTGCAGCAAAACGTGCATGCGCCCCATGAAAACACGACCAGCAAGGGACGCACGCCCCTTCCAGGAACACCCCTGCCGTGAGTCCTCCGAAGCAGTTAGACCCGACTAACAGACCCTCTTGGAGAAGACCATTCGCTCGAGGGACTGGCCTGACCGAGGGGACGTCCTCGCCTCGCAGGACACCAGACAACAGGGGGGCACAGTGGGCTTTGGGGGCTAGGCGAGGCCTCCATGGGGTCACTGCACTTCCACGCTGCGCTGGCAGAGGCCAGCGTCCTGGGGTCACCCGGAAGTGGCCTGCCGGAAGCCATCTCCCAGTTACCAGCTGGACAAAGCTCTTCATCGAGGCTGAGGTCCGCTGGCCGCGGCCAGAGGGGCCCTCAAGCCGCTTCCACCAGTTCTGCCCCCGGCCGCCGTTGGGGCCCCAGCCTTGTCCGTGACAGCAGCAGTGGCCGCACGCAACGCGAGGGGCGCAACTGGCCGCACCGAGGCAGCCCCAGCCAAGCCTCCGTCTGGAGCTGGCGTGATCCCAAGGCCTCTCCTCGTAACCTTTATGACGCTGTAACATCCTAATAGCTAATAATTAGCGCGCTCACCCGCAGCCAGACTGTGAGCACTTTACGGCGCCCCCTCCCGGCACCCTCAGCACACCTGTGTGGGGACCCCCTTCCAGGTGAGGAAACTGAGGCCCAGAGGAGCTGACCCCCGCGCCCAAGGCCACAGGGCTGAGGGGCAGCAGGACCGGCTGGACAGCTGGGAGGGAGCTGTGGCGTCCCAGCCGGAGGCCCCTGAGCCCTGCAGCTGTTCCCAGCAAGTCTGGGGGGTGTCCGCAGCCCCAGACGGGGCTCTACCCCAGGGGCCAGTGGGCATGGCTGCAGGGGCAGGCTCACGGTCCAGGACACACGCCAGAGCGGGGTGGTCGTGGAGAGGCCGCTGGTGACCAGGCTGGTGGTAGGTGCTGGGGGCAGGGGAGAGCGAAGAGGCCCACCCGACACCCACAGAGAGCAGGAGGGAACCCGCTAACCAAACGTGTCCGACCAGGACCTCACCCCACCCTCCTCTGCTCGGGGCCTCCCCCCGCGTCCCACCCCACTCTGCCGACAGCCTGAGCTCAGAGAAACCCTGAGCCCCTCCACACACCCATCGGGAACAACCTCCCCGAGATCCCGGCCCTCGGGAAAGACCTCACAGCATCGGGCGCTGAGCTCAAATCCCAGGAACCCGGGACGGCTCCCCTCCCGGGCCGCAGCCCACTCTGGGCTCCAGGCGGGGGCTCCAGGAAGGAGGGGGCATGTGGGGCTCTGCGCGGGTCCTTCTGGACCCTCAGTGGAACAGAACAAGGGGGGCCAGCGGCAACTGCCCACCTCTCGCCGGGCAGCCTGGACCCGGAGGCGTCCCTCATTCCCAGTCTAGGGCACAGCCCGAGCGCCCCGAAGGTGAACGGGGTCCGAGAGGCGCTTCCCACAGTGAAAGCCAGAAGGGACACCGGCAGCTGAGGGCGCCGCCAGCTCTGCCCGGCCACCACGCTTGTCTGGGGCCGGCCAGCAGGAGAGGCTGCTGCTTAACGGACGGGCCTTCCTTGAAAGCATAACATGCTTAAAAAAGGACGGAAAATCTTTTGAAACTAGAAAGGGTCGCCAAAAGGACGGGAGGCACTCTTCGCTCTGCTCTTGCCTGTGACGCAACCGGCCGCCCATCTCAGGACGCTCTCCAGAGGCCTCCGGAGACGAGGTTCACCGAGACGCTAACCGCTTGGCCGCACGGCACCCGGGGCAGGGGCCACCGGGCAGCAGGGGTCCACCTGGCCCGTCTCCAAGCCGCCCCGTGGACTCGGCCAGGCCCAGCAGGTCAGGGGCAAAGGGTGGCCAGCACAGCCGGCTCTGCCCACGAGGCCACTGGGCAGGGGCTTGTCTGCCCTGCAGGGAGGGGCGAGGCTGCGGCCACGGCCTGCCCCAAGAGGACAGCGGCCCCTGCTCTCTAGCCGGGACGCGCGGGCCCCACACAGGGCGTAAGAAATGCAAGTGCAGGAGACACATGTGGCCGGTCCTTAGGCCCAGCCTAAGGACAGCAACGCCGAACCAGGCAGGGCCCGCAAGCACCCGGCCACAGGGCAGGAGGGAAGGCCACAGAGGGCAGGGCAGGGCTGCCGCTCACTCAGGATCGAGCAGGTGCTGAGCGAACTCATGAGGAGGGCCTCTCTGGGGGCGCAGGGGTCAGCCTCGGCCTATGAAGCTGCCGCAGCCGCTGCAGCCGAGTTCCATCCACGGCCAGGGAGCTTCTCACATGGTGCAGCAGACCTCTCCTGTCTCCCGCTGCCCCCTCAGCAGTGCGCTTCAGTCGATCCGCCTGTTCTGCTCCCCACTCTGTCTCTGGGGAGTCCTCTCACCCCCACACCTCTGGCCGATACCCCAGCTCTTGTGTGCATCAATAAGCAAATCTTTTTTTTTTTAAAGTTTTTTTTTTAAGATTTATTTATTATTATTATTTTTTTTTTT
>PVIJ01012374.1:0-49984 GCA_004024925.1 Scalopus aquaticus
ATGTCGCTGCAAATTGCATGTGTTTATCTTCTTTGAATGCTGAATAGTATTCCATTGTGTATATGTACCACATCTTCTTGATCCAATCATCTATTTTTGGACATCTGGGTTGCTTCCATACCTTTGCTATTGTGAACAGTGCTGCAATGAACATACGGGTGCATGTATCCTTTTGGATTAGTGTTTTTGTGTCCTTTGGATAGATTCCCAACAGTGGTTGGGAATGGAGTAGAAAAGGATACAAGGGACCACAGAGATGGATCACAGGTGAATTGCTGGGTCGTATGGAAGCTCCATTTTTAGCAGTTTGAGGAACCGCCATACAGCTTTCCATGGTGGGTTGTGTTACAGGGCAGGAGAGGGGCAACCCCGAAACCCCAGACCTGCCCTGTTCTAAATGGGTTCAGCCATCTGCCACATCAATACAAAACATATAGGTTTTTTGTGGAAACCAGAGTTTAATACAATTAGAAAAGACAAAGACAAAGAATATATATTCCCAGTCAAGCACCCAATGTTAACCAACTCCTCATGGGTAAAAGTCCACTCAAACGGGATTGGCCCAAAGCAAGTCTCGAAAGCCTGCCACAAGAACAGCTTTTGGCAGGGACCCCCACATAAGGGTCAGAAACAGCCAGACAATTCTGGGAGGAACCAAAATACTTTTCCGCAGGGACCCATCCAAAAGGGTCAGAAACAGTCAGACAATTCTGAGAGGAACAGAACAAAATCAAAACCAAAATCAACACAGCCATCATTAACCTCCCCATGGGTCTCTCACCCACATCTCTTTCAATCAGTCCAGGCCAGTGCAGCTTCTTTACAATTCTCTCTGCTCCTTGGGCCTCTTCTGGCTTTCCATCCTTCTTCCATCTCCTCCTGTCTTCTGTCTGTGTGTCTCCTCTGTGTGTGTCCTCTGTGAGTGTGTGTTCTCAAGCTTCTCATATCCTGCTCAGTTCCACCCTACCTTGGGTGGGATAGGGAACCTGGGGCACACCCTTTCTCCTGGGACCACCCTGTTACTGTTGGACCAGTTTGAATTCCCATCAGCAGTGTAGAAGAGTTCCTTTTTCCCCACATCCTTTCCAGCATTTGTTGTTGCCTGTATGTTTAATGTGTGCCATCCTCACAGGTGTGAAGTGGTCTCTCATTGTGGTTTTGATTTGCATTTCCTTGATTATAAGTGATGTTGAACATTTTTTCATGTACCTGTTGGCCATTTGCTTTTCTTCTTTGAAGAAGTGACTTTTGAGCTCTTCTGCAATTCTTTGACTGGATTATTGGCTTTGTTTTTGTTGAGTTGTGTGAATTCCTTGTAAATTTTTGTTATCAGTCCTTTATTGGGTTGTATTGTGTGCAAAGATCTTTTCCCAGTTGGTAGGGTGTCTGTTAGTTTTGGTTAATGTCTCTTTTGCTGTACAGAAGCTTTTTATTTTGATGTAATCCCACCTGCTTATCTTGTCCTTCACTTCCTTCGCTTTGGGGGATGTGTCTCTTAAGATTTTGCTGAGATGTATGTCATGTAGAGTTTTGCCTATATTTTCTTCTATAAATTTTATGGTTTCAGGTCTTATGTCCAAGTCTTTTATCCATTTTGAGTTGGCTTTTGTGCAGGGTGTGAGGTAGTAGTCTAGCTTCATTTTTTTGCATGTAGCTGTCCAGTTTTACCAGCACCATTTATTGAATAGACTGTCCTTATTCCACTGCATTTTCTTTGCTCCTTTGTCAAAGATTAGTTTTTCATATATATACACCTTTAATTCTGGGTATTCTATTCAGTTCCATTGGTCTTTGTGTCTGTGTAATAGTTGGGTTTTGGAAACAAGCTAAATACCCACTGATATATGACTAGAATAAGAGATGTGGTTTAGCTACACAACTGAATACTATTCCGTTGTAAAGAAATAACATTGCCATTTACAATAAAATGGAAGGAGTTCAAGGGAATTATGTGTAGTAAAGCAATTCAAGATGACAAAGGCTCATATAGGATGTTTACGTAGTAGGTGTTTTGACAAAGCAAAATACTTACAAAAATGAGCAGTCACTCCTTTGAAGTTTCTGAGGTTAGAAGGGAAGGGGAAGGAGAAAGGGTCAAAGGAGATATAAGGGAAGTGCTGGGGGTGAAATAAAGAGGCATAATGAAATAAAAGCTTGTCATAAAAGAAACAGTGCAGATTTTCTAGAAACTGCACAGAATTTGCCCATGCATAGAAAAGAGAGCCAGGGCAGAACAGTAGAAAGTTCTATGGACATAATGACATGGGATTGAAGGGTAATCAAGCCAATGTAGAACATTTTGTAGGCTCACAGAGATCCCCAAGATCCCCAAGAGTTCTGGCCAGCTTTTTGACTGTGCTCTGACCCCTAAAGTAACAAGCCCAGTGTGTATTTTTTTAAGCTGCTCATTTTATGGTAGCTTGTTATTCAGTTATAGCAAAACTAAAAAGGGTAAAACATTGAGCTAGGGGGTCTGTTATTGCTCTTACTGGCTTAAATGGTAGTTTGTCTAGCATGCTGGTTAACTGCTTGAGCTCTGAAGCTGAAATGCAAGTGCTACCACTGAGTAGCTGCGATGATGACTGTGGCTGCTATGCCTTGGTTTTCTAATCTGTAAAATGGGGATGATAATAGCATGAGAATAATACCTTGAGAATCACATTAAATGTGGTACGAAGGATAGTGTGGGTGTTGTCATCAGTAGTCAGGTGAGCTGTTAATACTGTATTTGGCTGAAATCATTATTGCCTTTGTAGCTCACCCTAGTCTTTGTAAGCTCTCAGTACATATTTATAGAAAACAAACAGAGGGCAGGTGAGTGAGCGATTTACAGAATGATTGCATAAATGGATAGATGGCTACTTGCTTCCTGAGAAGCAATGCACATTTTGTTATTAACAAGGTACTGCAATTTAAGTGTGAGCCCGGCATGCCTGTGGTGTAAATAGGCAAAGGAGGGCACAGCTTGCTAAGGTAGCATGCCCTGAGGTGACAGAAGACTCGGGTGCTTTATGTAGCACCTGGTGACCTCCAGGGGCTACCTCTGCAAAATCCCAGGCTAGGACACTCTTAGGCTTCACCCTCCCTTATTCTCAAATCTTTGTTTACACTGACTTTGTTCTCCTTCTGCCCCACTATCTTCCTGGTTAAATGGAAGCTCTTGACACACCCCCTTTTCTCCTCGCTACTTCTCAGACACACTTCCACTAGCTGCCAGTAATGGTTAAACTTGCTGAGCAGCAGCGGGTAGAAGCCTGTTAATTATATATAAATATAATGATTTCATCCGGGATGGGCGAGGAGGAGGCGCAAACACAAGGGATGTTTGCAGTGCTGAGCTCAGACTCAGAAAACGTGATCCAGAATATGAACCAGTGAAGTCAGGTCTGTTTGGCAAATACTGAGAACGGATGGGCACAGGAGCCAGGGTGTCTTAGAATATAAAGAACAGCTCTGGATCCTTGTGAACCTTTTTTTTTTTAATGAACCACAATTTTCATTTCCCCTTGAGAGACCCTAGATGCAGTTATGGGGCAATGGGAGGTCCAGAACTGGAGTCAAAGGCCTGACTTAGAATCCTCCCTGCCCCTCCCGCCCCGCGGGTAAGGCCGGGAAGATCTCCATGTAATAGCACCATGTCCCGTGGCAAAATGAAGTTCCTTGAGAGAGGGAAGGGAAAAGCGCTCTGCAGACTTAAAAAATTGTCTTTCTGGGGAAAGCCCCACTCTCTAGGACTCAGTCTCCTCAATTGTAAAATTCAAGGATTGGTCCAAATCAGCGGTCAAGCAGGGAGTCCTACAGTTTACAGTGGGGAGCTGAGGGGCTGCTAATGAGTCCAGACTCTACCCCTCCCGATATGGGTCACTCAGGAAACCAAGCTCCACTTGAACCTCATCTATGTAGCGGGATTCTCAATGAGATTTATTTTGAAAAGAAGGATCTAAAATAATGAAAGTCGCCGCACTTGATGGTGTCTGAGTTCTCATGGGAACTTGGCACACTCTTTATGTCCCCAGGATGCTGGTAATCGAGTCAGGGAAAGAAGCCCAACACAGCCACCCTGTGGCATCAACCTGCAAGTGAGGGCCCTCAGAGGTAGGCACTGCCTCGTTCTTGTCTAGCGACATCACCATTGCTGGTTCGTGGTCCCAGTTCCCCTGGGTCTAGAGGGGACTCACTGACCAACTTTTCATGGGTGCTCTGAGGTCATGAAGTGGATGCTCATGAAAATGCCTTGTATCCAGTCAACTGTGGAAACAGGTAGAATTTTCTGGAATGCCAGACCTCTTGTTAGTGGCATTAATAAATACCCACTCCTGCTGGTCTGTGTGGTACAAGCTGGTATTAAAAGCACTCAGAGAGGGGCTTGGATGCAGGATTCTTCAAATATATATATATCCCCGGTGCTGCTAGGCTGACTTACGAAACACGTCAAACAGCATTCCCACTGTGGCGCCTGTCGAAAAAGAGGAACAGGTAAGCTCCCTTGGGCATCAGAGAGAGGAGCCTAATAGCGTGTGTGTTTGCTGCTCTCCAGCTGGTTTATGCATTTGGCATTTAGCCTCCGCTCTTTACATGGTATTTATCACTGTGATTAAGGTAGGGGCAGAAACATTTGGAATGGCTTTCGCTGAGGAGTCGACTGAGCCGTATTGGTTTCATTTTACAGGGACTGAGCACCAGAGCTGTGTCCCCTGCTGATTGTGGGTGGGACATGTTTTGCCATACATATGACACAAGGGAGGGAGTCTCTTAGGCTAACAATATCCCCAGGGTTCGTGGGGTTGAAGTTCTTGCAATGTCTTTCCCTATCACTGTCGCCTGAGCTCTTGACACTAGTGTTCATTAACTCATAATCACTCAGAAAAGCCTCTGTGTTGAGCATTTGCTGTATCTTCTTAAGCCTCTCAACGTAATAGGAAATAGCTTGTTCCCACTTTAGTTAAAGAAACAGAAGGCATCCAAGGTAGTCTAAGATGGTTGATAGCTCAGGAGCTTAGAAAAGACTTTAAGGTGTGCTAATAAAGAGTTGGATTTTGTAGGGTAACTAAGAGTTGACAAGTTGAGTGGGGAATGAGAGACTTGGTAAATTTAAAGGATCATGAAAATGAAAGGTGCCGTGAAATAACATAGTGTCTTAGGGGGAGAGCAAAATGGACTAGAAAAAGCCCCCAAGACTCAGGAGTCCCAGTATCTTGTCCTGGATCGGGTCATCCATTTCTTTTTTAATCCCACCGCCTGCACCTGTCCAGTGGGAGGACCTACTGGGGCACAGTGGCTGCTGTGTTCCCCCACTCACAGAGCGGGGTGCCCCTGTGATGGAAAGCAGCAGGGAGCTTTGGAAGCGGATGTTCCCTGGCGGTGGAAACCCAGATCCACAATGGTCCCCCCTGCAAAGCTGAGAAGCAGGAACCTCTCTGTGACAGTACCCTGCCATCTTTCAGGCGGGGGCAGTTGGAGGGGAGCTATTTGCGGGATGCTTCTGTCAGTTCGGTTCACAAGTTTTCTGTCGGGAGCCTGCCAGATGTCCCCAGATTGCAGGGAGTATGTATGAGGGGTGGTGCGTGAGGAAACAGGAGGAGACAGGGCAGTCTTTGAAAGAAAACGGCAGCAACTTCATGACACCCCACTGCCGGCTTCTCCTTTTTTCCTCGCTCTTCCTTCTGGTAAGTTCATGCTTCTCTTTTCCTGCCCACACCCAAGATGTCACAGCTCTGGGACACTTCATTCTTGGACGTTTGCTGGTCTTTTTCAAACTCATAAAACTGTAGCCTTGAAAGAGCAGACCTTCATGGACTGCATGAGGAGAGATCTTGTCCCCTTCCCCCCCAGCCCCCCAGCTCTGTGGGGCTCCATCTTTCCTGTTCTTCAATGAAGCCCATGGCCAGTTCTATGACCCTGGCCATACTCAGATAATCTGTTGCCCTCCGGTCACTTTTAGTCACAGAACAGTCTCATTTGAATCATTAACATGGCCAGTCCCACTTAATAGGTAGAACTTCCCTAGTTACCTGAAGAGGCCCAGCGCCGCGCCAGCCTCCCATCACGGGTCAGGACCACCCTGTTTCTTGTGTTTAGTGCCATACTCAATAAATTGTATGAGGTATTAACACCTTACTGCAGAACAGGCTGGGTGTTAGGTGATTTTTCCCACTGTATGTCAGGTTAGTGTTCTGAGCATGGTTAAGGGAGCCAGGCTAAGCTGTGATGTCTGGTAGGTTAGGGCTGGTCAGTGCATTTTCAAATTACAATATTTTCAACTTAAGTGTTTACCCGGATGTAACCCATCGCACATCAAGAAGTTCTGTGCTTATCCTGTACCCTGAAGGTAGAGATGATATGGTTTAACAATGAACAAGAAAATGCACTATTTTTGAAGTGAAATGTGTGCTCTGGAGAGAGCATTAAAAAAAAAATGGAGGTTTAGAAATATTTTCAACGTTCTATTATTTTTTCCCAAGAATGGATTAAGCATGAGCACTACGGTGACTCTCATCTCCACTTATAAAGCTGGGAAATAGGAAATTTTAACTTATTAAAAAATCTTTTAAGTAAAAAGTCTTAGGGTAGCAAACAGTATTTTTCTATAGGACATAAATCAATTGTATCTCTCCTGGACAAAACTCATTAACATTTCTATGCACAAAATAGTTTGTTTTATCATCAGCTTCTTACAATTTACAAAGTTGTAAATAGCCCATCCCTAGACAATCAGAGGAGCCCGATGGGTTTGCTGGAGAACTTCAGCGCCCACTGAACAAATACCTTGTAATCTTGCACATTTCAGCTTTTGTAATTTTCCTGAGGAGTGCTCTCACCGACATATTAGTCAGTCATACTATTTTCAGTGAAAGAACCAAAGATTTTGGTGACATTTGTGAGTAAATTAAACCATTATGTGAGAACAGTATCCTGTGCATTTCTATTTTAAACCTTTACGTTTCATACTTTTGTCTGTGCTTTTTAATACATGCAAAATTGTAGAACTTGTAATTATATAAAAATAAACATAAATCCACATATTACAGTTTAGTCATTAAAAAAGTCACTTGCTAAAGAACTGTTTCCCCTTTCCTTCTGTTGGAAACCAGTTAGGTAGTAAATGAAAGTGACATTTCCAACGTCGTGATAATGCTGCAGTTCAAATAATCATACTCTTCGAGGCTCTTGAATAGTCCTCTTTATCCACTGGCTTCCATTCTATTTTCCACATTCACCTTAAAATCAACTTCAAGCGGTCAGGAGACCTGGGTGGAAGAAGGGGACAGGGCTGGTTATTCTGTATCCCGTCCGCTCTCCACCCCCTCTCCCTGCCTGGTACCCGCCAGAGACTGAGCAATGGCTGCATTATCCAACCTCAGTGTTGGTTTCCCATCTCTCTTCCACCTTTCCAGCCCTCAGGGAAGGCTCCATGGCAAAGTCAACAAACATTGAAAAATGAGCATATCTCTTCCCTGGCTCAGAGAGAGGCATTGTTTGCATGTGTCTGAGTTCATTTTGTTTTGCTTTAGCAAAAATCATTTAGGGTTGACTTCGACCCCTGATCCTACCTAAATATAAAGATATATTTTCCAGCTATATATCAGCTGTGGCCATTTTCCCTTCCTGTTGGGATCCTGCCTTTATTCAGCCTGGTGCAAATGCTTGGGAACACCTGCCAGGCCGACCAGTGGGAGAGAGGCTGCATGGGGCTGGGTGTTTGCCTTCATAGTGGAGGTTAAAGTGTGTGTCTCTGTTGTAAGCCCAGCCTGCTGGACATAACTTACACCCCAAACCCTCCGTCTCCATAAATAACCCCTGGCAGTTTCATTACAGCCTGGGATACCCCAGCTAACACTGGCAGCTAACTTAATGCCAATCAATCTTTGTAATGCTTTTCATGATTTGGTTTTATTAGAAGTTGGGGCCATCACTCTCCCCATGCCTGCTCGGCCACCATGTTGATTTGTGTCTCCTTCTTGTGTGAGTGAATATATATCCCAGAAGACTTGAGATTTCCTCAGGAAGACAGTGCTGCCGAGTGCCCCCTATTTATGGCTTAGTATAGAATATATATTATCTTTTATTACATGGCCATCAGAGAGTAAAATCTGGGGAGAGATTTCCATTGGTGTGTAGTGAGCATAATTATAAATTTGGGGATAATGTGAAATATGCCCTTGTTAGAATACTCACTGAGTTATCAAACAGGGTTTTCTTCTGGTGACACCAATTAATTCATAGCCCATGTGAGCCCTTAGACTCCCCTATCTCCTTATTTCTGCTTTTCAGGCTTTGTTCAGCTCTAATTTATGCTCCTATATCTAGCCAAGAATTGGCCAATTTGAATGAAAAAGAGACTTCTTCTAGTTCTCTGGTAAAACCCCAGTAAAAACAGTGTCATTTTCTTTGTAGGATCTGAGGTGAATATCCCTGTCCTGAGGGAGACAGGAAATAGAGGGAATGAAAAAATACGCTTCCCTGACAGAGAGACCAGGAGCCACTTTATCAGACTCAGCATGATTATCTGCAATGTGGTCACCTCAGCCTGCTCCCTTCCCCCACCTTTCCCATATTAAAAGTGGGGGTGAGAAAAATTGGTGCTTAAGGTAAACCCTCAACAAGCAGTTTTCCATTACGTAGCTAGCATTAGCCCAGCAGATCCTAATGGTTCATGCTAACCTTGGCAGGTTCATGCTAACCTTGTCTCAGCAGCCATATTTTCACAGTTGATTTATCCTTGAATAATTTCACCAACAAATTAAGCATAGAAAGTTTTTCCTCTAATCTCAGTCGTGTATCTATTTTTTTTCTCTCTACATTATCCCTAAGCTTCTCTGGGATTTTTGTCATGAAGCCCACAGGAGAGGTTACGTAGCCTTTTACCTATATCTGCATGTTCACAGTGGGCTTCTGTGGATAGTGACATGGCTTACCCAGGCTCAGTTGAGTAGTAGATGGAGCTCATCTTTCCAGCTCTGTCCCTGCCACCTACCTTCTCTTTGATCTTGTGTCAGCAGCAAGCTTGCCTCACCTGTCTCCTCCATCCCTTCTAGCTCTCTGGTGCCCTCACATAGCCAAGTGAATCCATTGTTCTTACTAATCCCTTGTTTCTGTCTGTCATGCACACAAATCTTGATTTGCATGAGCCTTTGCATTCTTTATGACAAAAATAAAATACAAACAAAAAAAAACTCAAACACACAAACAGCAAAACCCCTTCCAATCTAGGGGCTTTGCTTTTTGAACCAATGAATTGTGACTCCGTGTGTGTGTGTGTGTGTGTGTGTGTGTGTGTGAGAATGCATCTGTGTATACATCTGTAAGTACATTGGCATGATGGTGGAGAAATTAAGTCAGAATCTCTAGTAAAGGAGCACAGCTTAAATGAACATATTTTGGCATGGTGATATTTTACCTTTAGAAGACGGGAAGAAACCTGTGTTATTTCTCTATTACACAATGGAGTTAGAGAAAACTCCAAGAATATCTTCTGTTTCATAAACAAATATTTCAATGTAATGTATGACCTTGGAAAATCTGCAAAAGAAGGAATAGTTACCTGCCCTTCCAGAGGGGTGGGCCACAGTTCCTCGAAGGACTCGATGCATTTGTCAGTGGAGTCTTGTTCGCTCCATTCTTTCAATTTAGCTGGTGCCAAAAACATAGTGGAGGCACAAATACACTTCTGTTTAAAATAGAATTGAATGAATTTGTGAATTATAGTGGCTCCAAGACCACTGATCTTATGTTAAGATTCACTAAAGGGCTCTGTTAGTAAAAACTTCACTGCAGTTCATAGAATGTTAAATTGGATGAAATTTAGAGATCATACAGTCCAATTCCAGTTGAGCAAACTGAGGTGCCTTCAGAAATAATTTCCTTGGGGATATTTTTGTTGATAGATTCTAAACTGGATGGTTCTAAGAGAATTATTAAATGATTAGTGTTTATGTCCCTAACCTCTGTGTTTACTAAACAGGATATTTATTCTTGAATCCTGCCTTTTAACTTAGCCATGCAAAAGGAAATTTATGGGTCTATGAAGCACCATTTGCCTTTCTTGAGAACATAATGATGACTTCTGATTGAGACATTCCCTGGAGATACAGTTGAACTGCTGCTAAAAGCCCTTAGCTATTTACCAGAATAGCTGCCCTTCTTATCAGGCATTAATTCCAAAGAATGCCTTAGTCCCTCAGTTGGTGATTTCCATCACTCATTCCATGACTAGCAGTTAATATTCATTAGAGACCCACAGGACACCTAACCTTCCCCTATATTGGGCAATGGTGTACTGTCAAAAAGAGAATTGGAATTGAAGCTCAAAGTTTAAATTGCAGGTTATCTTAATTTTTTATTCAGTTTAAGCCTATTTTAAACCATGACCCCCCCCCCACAGCCCTGAGATAATAGTATTCTTAACCACTCCATTATATTGGTATTTTCCATTATATTGGTATTGGTATTTTCCATTCCATGCTGATCCCGTCTACTTTACTTTATTCTGTTTCTATTTTTAAAATGCTGATCTAATCGCTTTGTTTTCAAAAAACAGATAGAAAAATACTGTATGACTTCAAAACAATGAACAACGATACAATGTTTCTTTGTATGCACTACTTTAAAAGAGTGATATTATGAATACTTATGAACTTTTGGTGTATCAAGCTAGGTTTTATTTATTTGCTAGTTTTGGCTGTGTGAGGTGTCTGTTAGTGTTTTAATTATGGCTTCCCAGTTTGAAAACCTAAGTTCGGAGAAGTCCAAAGTCACATAGCTGGCAAGGGACAGAGTCTGGTTTGAAATCAAAGTCCGCTGACATCATGTTTTATAGCCGTTTTTTCCCTGCCTTAGGCCTGCCTGGATCTAAATTATCAATGTGTCCTGAAACAAAAATAGGAAGTGTTATGGACAATAGGAAAGTAACATTTGAAATAAAAACTGTAAAAAATGCTGGGCTCTAAGTTCTCCCTGGTTCTCATGGGAGTTTAGAGTTCTGCTCTTAGTATTTCTCATTCTGCTTTAGAGTTGTTGGTCTATCACTGCAGCTGGAGATCTTTAAATTCAGTCTAGAACAGAAGATGGGCTGGGCCCGTGTCTCCTGGGCTGCTGTGTTTTCCTCTAACAGTAGCAGCTTAAAACAGCCGTGAGCCAAAGAAGCCATGAAGCTTGAGATATTTTTAACACCTAAATGTCAATACTGTTGTTTTGCTTTTCATCATTAAAAATACCTCCCACATGCTTTTATTTCTCTCTGAAGATATCTACTGGGCAATGTTTATGACACTTTATTCCCACCTGGCTTTGCCTATGACTGTCCCTTCTGGCAGTTCACAAGCCACATTAAACTCCTGGATGTTCTCTGAACACAATGTGCTTATTATAGCTCCTTTCCTGTGCACTGCTATTTTCTCTGCCTGGAATATCTCTGGTCTTTGCAGAAGCATTAGTTCGTCTGGATCCTTCTCTAATAACCCATATTGACTTGAGAGTTCTTTTTTATATATGTTCCCATTGTACCATATGCAAATATAACAAATTTATCTTGTTGTTTTATCATATTGCAATTGTATTTGACTACTACTGCTAAGAATCAGTATCCTTTATTTAATTTTCTTTTTTAAAAAAATATTTATACATACAAGCTGGGGTACAGGCCAGAGGCGTGGGGCGGTGAGAGAGTTCACCAGAGATGGAGTGGGGAGCAGAACAGGCTGATCAGAAATACACTGCTGAGGGGAGCAGCAGGCCAGGCAGGGGAGGTCTGTGCGCCATGTGGGATTCTCCCTGGCTGGGCGTCAAACTCGCATCGCCGTTGCCGACAGCTCCACAGCGCAGCGCTTAACCGCTGCACCACCAGGGAGGCCCTCCTTTACTTAATTTTCATCCTGCCAGATACTTGAATCTATTGTTTTTGCCTGCCCAGGGCCCATTCTGCTTCTGTTTAAAGGCTACACTGGGGATCTGACTTGGGGATCGACTCCTCTTCCATTGCCACAATCTTACTGGAAATGGTTAGCTGATATGTATAAACTCTTGGAATACACAAATGGCAAATTAGATTAAATATTAAGAAAAATTAATTGGAATGGGGGGGGCGGGTAAGGGCTCAAGATGGGGGAGAAAGGAGCACAAGGGACTATGGTGATGGTTTCACAGGTGAACCGGTGATGGATAACCTACAGGGAACACACAATAATGTAAAAGATATGAATAACAACAACAAAAAAGATACACAAAATTTCAAGAAATTCATAAATGTAAAATTCATTGAACTGAACTAAAATATTTAAAAATCTAAAAAAAAATTAATTGGCCTCCCTGGTGGTGCAGCGATTAAGTGCTGCGCTGTGGAACTGTGGGAAGCAGCGACGTGGGTTCGACGCCCAGCCAGGGAGAGTCCCACATTGCTTGGCAGGCCTCTCCTGCCTCATCCGCTGCTCCCCTCGGCAGTGTGTTTCTGTTGATCTGCCTGTCCTGCTCCCCACTCTGTCTCTGGTGAACACTCTCGCCGCTCCATGCCTCTGGCCTGCACCCCAGCTTGTATGCATAAATAAATAAATCTTTAAAAAAGAAAGAAAAAATAATTGACTCAAAAATGTACATATTCCTTTGAATAACAGGGGCTGAGACAATGGGTGCTGGTGGTTAGGTGTTTGGAGAACGACCCCACAACTCTTCCTGAAATTTTTCTGATATACCGTAGGGCAATGACTCTAAACCACCTTAACTTGAACATTTTGGCCTAATTGAAAAGCACGAATTACAAGACAAGTCACAGACTGGGAGGCTATATTTACAACCCACATAACCAACAAGGGATTAAAGTCCAAAATACACACATAAACTTTCCAAATCGATAAGAAAAGAAGTACAATAATCCACAAAGAATCTGAAAATGGAGATTACAGAAGAGGAAACATGAATGATAAATAAGCTGATGAAAATTGCTTGTGTTCACTAATTATTCAAGGAAATGCAGTCAACAGGACAAGGGGCTCCCACTTCACATTGGTTGGCAAAAACAAAAAAGTGTAACAATTCCAAGATTTGGTAAAGCTGTTGAGAAATTGAACTCTTTTCATACTCTACAAAGGGGATATAAGCTGATAAAATAGTTACTTGGCACTATTTAGTAGCATTGAAGACACACATGCCTTTATCCCCAGAGAAACTCTTGCATATACTCCACAGGAGACATGTTCAAAGATATTCACTGCAGTATTCTTTTTAATAGTACACATTTTTAAAAATATAAATGTATCTGGGGTAAATTACTAAATAAGATTATAAATAATTGATATAAATGAGTCAGGTTCCAGGGGCAGGAACTTTAATTCACTCTTAGTGATTCAAACAAAAGGAAGTGATTAAAGGGTGTGAAGTGGCTTAGAGAACACGGAGGGAAGCACTGAAGAAACAGTCTAGAAATTTCAGGAATGACTCCCAGAATCACATGCTATCTAGATCCAGATCTCCCAAAGACCACTATTTCCTCTCAGATTAGGACACTTCTAGGCTCAGAATCAACCAGCCACCGCCACAGTCAGGAGGATGCCTACATCAGGAGTCACAGCTGCTGACTCTAGACTATACTTCTCCTGCTGTGATGTGCCCCAGAAGAATGGCAGTCCCCACACACTATTCCGCACCCACAAAACCAGTACCCAGCCAGTAGACATTCTGCTGACACTGATGCAGAGAAGTCAACCCCCCCAAGCCTCTGTTAGCAGAAATGAAGAAAGAAAAAAAGCTCAGCTCTCATCTCCCTATTTTAAAACAAAAAGGGGACCTATTTAAATAATGGAATATTATACACCAGTGAAAAATAAATGAACCAGACCTACATGAATCAGTAAGGTTGAAACTCAAAATCAAAATGCTCAGAAAAAATGCAAGTCATAAAACAATACAGTATATTTTTACTCTATCCAAATATCTAATAAGATAATAAAAACATACGTGTTACTGTTAAAAATCATGACCTTTGGGAGAAAGACGTGTAAAAGAATGAGCTAGTAGAGTGGTTAAAAAGTACTTTTCATAATATCTTTAATATTTTGTTAAATCTGATAGCATGTCATGATTTGTTAATGCTGTGTAGTAGGAAGTTGTGTGTCTATTACATTATTTTCTAATTGTCTCTGTCATAAATGCTTTAAAATGTATGTGTGGGGGGACAGAATAGAAAATGGTTGGGTCGGACTCAGCTTCATATTGACATCCTATCGGTATCCTCATCCTTCTAAGTATTCTGGAATCCCTGTGGCTTCTTGTTCCTTCCCTTGTGGTAATTGAGTCTTCAGATATCTTTTCAGTTCTCAGCAGAACAAGTTTCTTTTGTTTCTACTCAAAGCACACAAGCTGATGCATAACTGTATTAGATGTATTACCTTACTATTCACTTGAATGTCAAATGCAATAATGGATGCTAAAGTACTGTATAAACTCTAAAGAACAATATAAATGACTAATGGAAGTGTTCCTGAGAGCCTGTACTTGTTAATCAGATGAGTCTTCGGGACGAACACATGGGTGTGAATGTGACAGGCTGTTTGAGGACCCCTCAGTGTGACCTTTTGCAGGACATCTTAGCGTTATATGTGAAGTTTTTAGCATCTAACCTAAATTCTCTTTCCAGATTCCCCTGCTCCCTGCCCTCACCTCACTCCATTCTCCCCTCAGTCTAGGTAGCCTATTTGTCTAGTAAACTGCCACATCCCTCAAGCTCTGGCCCTCAGGCACCTCATTTGCAAGGCTTCCCTACCGCGCCTTCCTGGTTCAAGGAATCTCTCTCTTTGAACAGCTTCACAGCACAACAGACGCAGCCTGCCTCCCATTGTAACGGGATCTGTGGACACACCAGGCCTGAGTCGTCTTCCTCTCCCAGGTCCTCCATCCCTTGCACAGAAGTGCTGCTCACCTTGTTAGTTCCCTCCCAGTATGTGTTCTTATAGCCAACAAAGATGTCCTTTCCCTTAGAGAGCTGGTGCTGTAGCTTCTCGCTGGTTTCAATAAATGGGGAGACTGACCAGGGTTGACTCCAGGCCAGTCCTTCGCAAGTTGCAATATCTATAAGGGTAGAGTGGGATTCCAAGATACAGAAGAGGCCACTGTACCTCAAACTGTCTAGAAACTCCCTACAAAGCCCAGCAACCACCACACCCCTCAGAGCTGCCAGAAGCTGCTATCGTCCCCCTCCAGGTGCCTCCTGGAGCTTTCCTAAGTATCAAGGGGGCTGTGCTCCTGCAAATGTGGACTTTGCCCACCTGGAACACAGTGCCCCCTGCAACGACAGTCAGAGCCCCCCTTAGAAGTGAGGAGCAGGGACTCAAGTATGGAGTGCTAGGGGTGTACTTATGAATAGCAGTTTGTTAATCAGAACATTCAAGATGAGGGGTCTAACGTGCAGAGGTGAAAGTTTCAGGATCAGACATCCCGGGAATGGCCGGAACGCTGGTGTATCTCAGTCTTATCCTTTTTCCACCCTCTTATCTCTGGAGATATGTCTTGGAAAATTCCACTCCAAGCACTTGATTAAATCTCCCTGGAAACTTCCCCTAGACTTTTATGATCCAAGGCAAAGTGATAGATGACTAAAGGGGAATAGAAATCATCCTTTAATCATCTCCAAGGCCTTAAGATGCACATAAATGATTTTCCAGGGGCGACTGACAGTGCTTCCCCAGGACAGTCTAAAAGCCGACTGAATAATATCAATAACAATAACAATAAACAGAGAACGCAGGGACCATGAAGAAAAGGCTGGGAGGGCGTGGTGTAGTCAAAAGTTCACATTTGATGAGGGACATTAATATTTCACATTGAATTCCTTTATTAGCCCAGACATCCGAAGGTCATTTGGAGAGATTTTTCAGGTTTCAAGCTTGACAATCTTTATCTGCAAAGGAGACATTGGGGATTCCCAAGGTGAGCTAGACACATGTCCTCCAGGTACAGATATGATGACAAGGTAGGGATGACTAGATAGTAATTAGCAAGCTCATTAGCTTCTGCCATTTCAGAAGAGCAGGTTAACCCAGATTCATTTGATGCTGAGTTGCTTTTTGAGAACTGGAAGAGGAAAAAGTGGAACTTTTTCTGATAGTCCCTCTAATGTTGTGGGGTGTGTGTGTATGTTATGTGTGTGTGTTGCCATCCAGTTGAGAGTTGCTCAGGCAAGAGCTGTGTCTTCTTTTTAATTATGGCAAATGTGGGGACTAATCAGCTAGGCAGGTTTTACTGGGCCCTTCAGGAATGCAGAAACCTGAAGACCTTGGAGACAGTCCAGGGGGCTCAGCTTGGGGTCTTTATATGGTTTTGAGAAAAATAAAAAAAAATCTTTAATATCAATGCTAGTGATGCCACTACATATATTTAAACGGCACAGTCTATATGCTTATTTGATTCTGCGCATGCGAGGATTGTGTCTGTGGCATCAGAAGTGGCTGGCATCCATTCAGCCATGGAAGATATGCTGAGTGCTTACAATGAAGCTGCAAACCCCAAAAAGAAGACTAGGAGAGGGTCACAAAGATGAGCAAGAGGGGCACATCGATAGACATGTTGTGGGGAAGTAGGAGGAGGTCTTTGAAGCCAGACTAGGGGATTATTTTCCAGAAAATGTTCTCTAGTACAGAATGCTTTATTTGGTTTGAACTCATAGATTCTTGAACCAAGCACACCTAGATTCAAATCCTACCCCAACTACATCTGAATTTTTTGTCCTGGAGTTCATCATTTAACCTCTCTACACCTTGGTTTCCTTACCTCTAAAGGAGAATCCCAAGAACACCCACATCATGAGGTTCTGAAAAGTCACGCATAAGTTCTTGGCATAGTGCCTCACATATAGAAGGCAATTGGCATGCACTATTATGCTTATGGTGATTGATGTTAGTACAAAAGTTATCCCAAAGCCAAATGAGATCAAAAAGAAAATTCTTTAAAAATGTGGGATAGATTTCTTTACTGTTAAAATTTTCATCCCTCCAGATATACATTATACATTGCATATCTCGGAGCGAAGACAGGCATAAAGAGTACAATGCATTGTTTCCAAAGTACTGAAGCACAGGCTTTCCCCTGTACCCTCCCCCGACACACTGTTATGTTTTGGGTTTTTTCTGATGATCTGACTGGTCACATGTTGAATGCTGATTTGGGACAAAGCCAAAGTTGGAATCAGATGCCAATGAGCATTGTGGGTTTGGAGGTAAGAGACTGAAGGCAGGAAAAGATGACAATTTCTGAGTGAAGAGGGTCCAGGGAGAGACAGCTAATGTGTCTGCTTATCTGTTTAAATGGAGATGGGATCAGGCTTTCCTGGTTCGGGTCCCTGTGTGCTGGAAGGATGTCAAGATGGGCCTGGGTCCCCTGAGATAGTGGAGGCTGGCGCTCATTCTAGCTCTGCTTTGGCCTTTGCACAGAACAATAAATCTCAAAGATCTCTGCCCTTTATTCCACTCCACATGCTTCTATTCCATTTCTTGCCTCCCAGGCAGGGAGTCTGAGCTAGTATTTCAGTAATAACATTCATTTGTTCACTAGCCATTCGTTTACTCACTTGTTCATTCTGTATGTCAACACATATGTCATTCAACAAACTATTATGGACAATCTACCCTGAAACAGGTATCGTATTAGCTTTTGAAGGCACAGAAAGTAAAAGAAAATACACAGTCCTGGCCCGAGAGAAAGAAATGAATTTCATTCTACCAGGGGAAAATCTCTTTTAGTAAAATCTGGTTTTGTATGTTATGAAGGAAAATAAGATATGCTTTGGATGCACGATTTACGTGATTTTAAACGTGCATTAATATTCTTCATTTCCTGGCATTTTGACATAGTCCTGCTTCATTTGGGGATCCTCCTCTTCTCCCCTTCTCTCCACAAGATCTTCTGACCATTTGGGAAGAAGGCTATTTCCATCTCTGTTCCCTGAATGTTCTCATCATCCCCTGTGAACACCCTTACTCTTTTAGGCCTTGAATGGAAACCACCTTGCACGTAACTTTAATTACTATACAAGATTATACTCTGGAGAGCAGAAATCTAACATTACATTTATGTCCCTCAGAGCACACACAAAGAAAGGTGGCAATGTATTATGATAAGATATAAATATGTTAATCAATTCTTTGACCCTTCATCCTTCAAAAGGTAAAGACTAATTGCCCTTCCTTTGCTGGGGCAAATTTGCACTTTGCAATTTACTTCCTTTGAGCAGAGTAAAACAGAAGTGGTGGTATATAAGATCAGAGCATCAATCATTTAAAACAAGGTGGCTTATTGCTTGTTCTCTTTTGGGTAACTTCCTGGGAAAGGAAGTCTCTTGTTTTGTCATGGGGACACGTGATGAGAATCCAAGGTCTCCTACCAACTCTCAGCACTACTTCACCAATCACAGGAGTAAGCCATATTGGCAGTGAGTCTTCCCACCCCACTCACACTTTCAGATGACAGCAGCCCAACCTGATCACTTGCTTGCAACTGCATAAAGAATGCTAAGCCAGACTCTGCTAAGTCATTCCTGTATTCTCAACCCCTGTTGAGAGAATAAATGCTTCCTATTTTTAAGCCACTAAAACATGGGGTAACTTGCTATATGGCTATGGATTATCAATAACCAAAACACATGCATCCTTGTTCTATGAAAGAAAATGCTTCTTATAACAACAATCACATTGCTGAATCTTATACTCTTAGTCTTCATTTTTCTTGTATTTTCAGCCATACTCAGCACAGAACTTGAGTATGTCTTCTCTTTTTAAAATTTTTATAAATTCAAGTGTTTCATAAATCCATTCTCCTTCTTACCTCCCTAGAGGTAATCATGGTATCTTTTTCCAACTTGCAGCACTGTCACATTCAGATGTGTCTCTGTTGAGACATGGCACCAGAACACTCATTTTAGTTGTCTAATATCCATTCTGTGACTTTGCCATAATTTATTTATCAGTTTTCCTTGGGGGACTTTTAGGGGGTTTCCAGTTTCACTCTTACTAATTCCCTGTGTTGTCATAAGTGTTAGCAACATCTCACAACACTTTAGGAATTACTCTGATTTTGATTAGCATTGCATTTAACCTAGAAGTCAACTAGGGGAAAATTAACACTATTATATATTGAGTCTAACCAATATTATATCCAAGCATGGTTTTCTCCAATTTATTTAGAGTTTTAAAATACACTTTAAAACATTTTGTGAATTTTTCATTAAAGATCTTGCAGTTATTGTGCTAATAATAGTATTTAAAGTAAATTTTAAAGTCTTTGATTTCTGCTGAAACAATTATATAACATCATAATTGATTATCTTGATATCAATGTTTTCCTTCAACTTGAAGGAGTAGAATATTATATTTTCTACTCAAATTATCTTACTGCCCACTTAACCTGGTGGCTTTATTTCTTACTTTCTGTTTTTTATGCCTTTCTTTTTTTGTCTTCTTGCACTTGTGAGCATTTTCATTACAATGTTGAATGGTAGTGGCAGGAAGGCGACTTTGTCTTGTTCCAGACCAATTCCTAATATGTTTGTCATTTTCTGTAGACTTGAGGAGATAGGCTTGATCAGAAATTCATTTCCACTTATAAAATTTGCTTAATTATTTTTTAAGATTTATTTATTTATGCACATAAGAACTGGGGTGTAGGCCAGAGGTGTGGGGTGGTGAGAGGATTCACCAGAGACAGAGTGTGGGGCAGAAGAGGCAGATCTACTGAAGTACACTGCTGGGGGGAACAGTGGGTGAGACAGGAGAGGTCTGCTGCACCATGTGGGTATCTCCCTGGCCGGGGATCGAACTCGTGCTGCAGTGGCTGCGGACAGCTTCATAGGCTGAGACTCAACCCCTGTGCCACCAGCAAGGCCCTTAATTATTTTTGTGATAATTTTCTCGATGACCACTTCTTCAGCATCTAACAAAGATGCCTAATATTGTAGCTGGAGTACAATAGGAGTTAAGCAAAGAGTTATTAAATAAACAAATGAGTGTCCACTCACCTGGTCCCTCTACATCTCCACTGAAGTTCATGTCTAGTTTCTTTCCCAGTCGTATCCTTGCCTGCAGCTATGGCATTGAATTGAAATCGGAAGGGGCCTTAAGTACTGCTTACTCTAGAATCCTATTTCAGCTTAGGAACCTGTGCATCTGAGAGTCAAGTGATTTGTTCAAGGTTACTCAGACTGAGATCTTTACGAAGATACGTGAACCTTCTTGAGATGGCTCCTCACTTCCTGGATAACTTCATTCCTGAGATCTTCTGTTGATATCAATGTTTTCCTTCAACTTGAAGGAGTAGAATATTATATTTTCTACTCGAATTATCTTATTGCCCACTTAACCTGGTGGCTTTATTTCTTACTTTCTGTTTTTCTTTGAGCTATTTCAGACGCCATGATCTCTGTTTTCTCTGGGTTTTCATACTTATTTTTTCCTTTCCTTAGAATAATCTTGCCCTCCTACTCAACCCCCTGCCTTCCCACTCATTTCCTTCTGAGTCTTCAGGACTCGCTGCAAATGTTACTTCTTCCAGAATCGCCCATGACTCAGAGTACCCATAAAACCTATATTTTTCCTATCGTAGCACTTATTCCATTTTAAGTTATTACTTTTAAAATTATCTACCCACACACTGGACTTACATATGCTGTGCAGAATGTTGCCACATCAATCCAAACTTATCCTAGGACCTAGCTCCACATTCGGTGTCCACTAAATAGCTTGGCAAAGAATGTGCTTTCAATCAGAGAATTTATAGCCTTTCCCTTATAAGCATGAAATGTCCCTGATTCTGTTAGACTGTACCTACTCAAAACTCCTACTGGAGATAAAGGTGGGCCTTGCCTTGTATGGTAAATGTGTTTCTAAAGAAGTAAATTGAATTACTTTTAAATCTTCTGGAAGAGATTGCTATTTAAAGGATCCATTTAGTGGATCTTTTCATACAACAAAGAATGAGATTATAAAAGTAAGTATTGCTTAGCCTTCTGCAGCCTAAGGCTTTGGAGCCTGCAGGGTCTCCGGGGTTTGAATACGCCTGGTCTGGTGGACGAGGTGCCAGCGGCAGCACTTGCTGGGACCTGGGAGATGAAAGAAAGGCGAGGTTTGATCAATAACCTAACTGGTGTATTTTTACAAAGCATATCAGATCTTTTCCCTCTCTTAATAGAAGAATAGTATTTCAACCTTTCTACTTATAGACTGAGTTGCAGCCTTTTTTTCCAGCGGAGCCACTGAAAAATGCCAGTGTTGACACCTGTTAAGTAGAAGGGATAGTAACCTGGGGAGTGAGTCAAAGGCAGCAAGCTCTTGGCTTGGAAGGGAGCTAATATGGATTGTGGGTCCTGAAATTACTATGGCAAAGAAAGGCAGGACTGGAGGGGAACTTTGAGATCAACCTTTCCAACCTCCCCAGGGGATGGATGGGGAAACTTAGACTTAGGCTGTGAGTGGCATTTCTAAGGTCAAACAGTTATTCATTGATGGACTGGACTGCAGCAGATGCTTTGACTCATTCCCGGGCTCTCTCCCTTTATGTGCTGGGTTTCTATTTAGTGCTGAACACTCCCAGTATTCAAGTCCCTTAGACATGGATTGACATCCTAGTTGAGAACACAAAATATGGACTCAGAAAGACTGAGATTTCAGTCCAAGTCCCCTTACTTAACATCTAAATGACTTGATGGAATTTGTCTTATTGCTAGAGCCTCGATTTTCTCATCTGAAAAATTGGGACAGTTATAGTAACTCCCTTATAGATGAAGATGGGACAGTTATTGTACCTTCCTTGTAGAATAAAGCACGTAACACCCATGAGGAGGGCCTGGCACATGGCAGGTGCTCAGTAGCAGTGAGGATGGTGATGAAAACAATGACAAGGTTGGCCATTTTAAAGATAATGGGTCTCTCTCTCCAGTTACTTCCTTCCACCAGATAAATGGGCTCACACCCCTCTTCTTTGATCTAACAATTGGCCATAATGAACTCTGAACAAGAAATTGAACTCAAAAATGAATTCCAGAGGCCTCCCTGGTGGAGCAGGGATTAAGTCTCAGCACTATCAAGCTCTCACCAGCCACTGCAACCTGAATTCAATCTCTGGCCAGGGAGCTGACCCACATGGCACAGCAGACCTCTCCTGTCTGTCATCTGCTCCCCTCAGCAGTGTACTTCAGTAGATCCCCCTATTCTGCTCCCCACTCTGGGGTGGTGAGAGGATTCACCAGAGACACACCTCTGGCCTATACCCCAGTTCTTATATGAATAAATAAATAATATGAATCTTAAAAAAGAGAAAAATAAATAAAGCCTGACTTTCAATCCAGGTCCCAGTGAGGGTGAGGAACATTCTGTAGATATCAGAGCTAAGGCTGTTTTTTTTTCTGATTCCCTTCCTTCCCTATCTCCGGCAGCTTTGAGAGGTGTGAGGAAACATGAGAGAGGGGGACTTGAGCTTCGTGGCATCCAGGGGAGTCGATTCCTAGGGGCTTTCTGGTTCCTCAGAGAACATATCCTGAAGACCACTTTGTTTTTTTCATATAAAAGTTCTGCTTCTGACTACAATTTTTGAAAGGATATTTACCTTTTGATTGTTTCCCCATAGACCAGCTCCCACAGCTCAGCAAGGGCAGGTACCATATTGTGTCCTGGCATTGGAGTGGAGCACAGCCGAGGAGGCATGTCGTAGCTGTTGGCATGATGGTGACGACACTTAGGCCTTGCAATGAATTGGAAAGCACGAGGGGGCAGTAAGCGGCTCGTGTTTCACTGACATTCAGAGCAACCCGGTTGAGCATCATGATCCGCACACCCTGGAGTCCCCATCATTGCTCACCTGACTGAATTCAGTGGTAAATGTTTGGCGTCATCCCTGCTTTGGCGTCATCCCTGCTTGGATCTGGAGACCTTCTTTTATTCTCTGCTGTTGTCCTTGACTGTCGGTGGATGTCCTGCTGCTGGGTGGAGCTCTGCTCCCACCTCTCTGATTGGATGTTGGTTGGTTCTGATGTTGCTTGGTTGGGGCTTGATTCCTCCTAGCTCCACCCTAGGGCTTGCTCTGTGTACGAACTGCTCTATCTCCCACCATCACCAAGTGAGTTGTCTTTAAGTCACTCCCCAGATGAGTATCCCTCCTTCTTCACAGGTGTCAGAGCTGGTATATTGCAGGGCTCCATGGGCAAAGGCTGCATGGGACAAAGGGAATCAAACTATGGGGTGGCCCACAGACAGCTGCATTTCTTTCTTGAGAATTTGCAGAACGAAACACATTGTCGTATGTTTTTGCTTTGATTTTTGTCTTGTTTCACCAAGCAGATGTGATACTTGAAAAGTTCTGTGGTATAAAAGAGCTTCGGTTGGGGGTGGGCAATCGTTTTAAATCAAGTGCAATTGATGAGTAAGAAGAACAATAATTTTGAGAAAAACTAGAATAGGGTAGAACCATGTAGAAAGACAGAGGTGACATGAAGGTGGGAGATTCCATTTGTAGATCAGAGGCAGAGATGTTGATTATTGACCATGAATATATAACCCCCCTGGATTCTTAGGAAGCAAACTCTATACTTTCAGATTCTATCTTTTCTTTTTCCATCCCTCCCCTTTCCCCCTCTCCTCTCCTTTCAATCTCTTTCCTCTATCTTTTGTCCCTCCTTCCCCCTTCCTTTTTCCCTCTCTTTCTCCCCCTCTCCTCTCTTTCTTCTTTCTCTTGGTTAGATCTATTGACTAGATTCATTTTCCTTACAATCACAGCAGTCTTTCCTAGCCCCAGTGCCACACACTTCCACGTGCCATGTCTTTGTAGATGGCAGCTCCCTTTGCTCGCCCTCCTTCATTGCCTGGAAGCCCAGACACACCCTGGAGTAACTGTGCACAGGTCTGCAAAGCTGCCAAGCTCTCGTTGCTTCCCCATGCAGGGAAAATCATTCCTTCCTCTTGTTTGCACTGCAGCATTACTCTGTATTTCAGTTTTTTACTATTTTCGGTCTCAGGGCACTCCACTTGCTCTTTATGTCTCATGCAAATTGGAAAACTGTCCTGATTCTTTCTTTGCTTGTTCTCCGGAGGAGACCGATTAAAGACTATGCGTTAGTTCTTGTTGGTCAGATTTCACCCCCAGGCCATGTGCTCTGTCCTCTCCTCAATGAGTTCTTCTTGTCTTATCCATCTTAGTGCAACCATGCCTGGCACTGAGATTAGCATAACTGAAATGCTCATCACTCACTGGGAAGGAAAGCGCGACTCTGTGGGGAAATAAGTCACCGTATTCTCTACGTTCAAAATTTTATTTTGGAAAGTGTTTTTATATATACATATGTATATACACACACACACACACACACACACACACTCATATATATATATATATATATATATATATATAATAGAAATGAATTCAAGTAGTAGAGAGAAGTGTAAGATAGATGCTGTCTATACAAAGAAAACAACCAAGTGACTTAAAAAAATATTTGCTGGAGTATAAAGCTCTAGAGTCATTTGTATTTACTATGTCAGTGAAGTCAATTGGAGCAGGAGATATCCATCGCCTGGGTCATTTTTCTGGGGTCATCCCACTGTAACTAGGTGGTTATAGTGGCGACCTCTCGTGACAGTACCTATGGTTGGTGGATTTGAGGCTCATGTCATTAAACTGGCCACAGTGTTCCTTGGGGAGTATTTTGACTTTCTAAGGGAGGGAAAATACAGATTCTTTTTTTGGACAAACTTCTAAGAGAAATCTCAGAGTCTCCAGTCACCAGATTTACCTGTGTGAAAGGATGAAACTCATTTGAGAGACTAAGTTGACTCTTCTGTGAGAGAGAGAAGCAGGAAGAACTGGAGGTGGCCTGGGATATTTCAGTGCTTCCAATGATTCCGACACCAGCTGCTGCACACCCTGCACACATTTAAAGGAAGTGGCCATCATTGTCCTTTGTGTTCAAGCTAAACGCCGTTGAAGTTTGGTTTCCGTCACTTGTCACCAAGTGTCCTGTGAAGGTAGTGCTTACTCTGCTGTGGGGAAATGGTGATGCCTGATCTCTTTTCCCAGCTGACTCTGTCTCTCAACAACTCAAAACACTTTTCAGAATGTGAGACAATCACTATTTTTGGTAACACATTGCATTTTAAACCTGCCCTATCTGATCATGATAAACGATTATGCTATGACAAGAATGGTTTTTAGACCCTGCCCTAATGACGTGTGATAACCTGGACCAAATCACTTTGCATACCTGGGTCTGTTTCTTCTGTAAAATGAAGTGCGTGGATCCTGCCATCCATTCCAAAACAAGTTTCCCTGGTGCTATATGAAAGAGTCTGGGAAGACGAACAAACATTCAAACTCTAAACCAGGGATCACGAGTGGTCAGGCATGATGCTCTCCAGGGCTGCAGGTTTTCGGGGAGACTCACAGAGGAATCTGGAATATTTGCTTTTCAAGCCTCTCTTCCAGCCCTTGCCCATTTTGATATACCCAGTGCTGGCTCCCAGGAGAGAAGTTTGATATAAACACAACACTTTCAGGCTAAAAGCATGATCCTCGAGCAGGGACTAAAGTAGAGGAAGCAAGCTCTGGGAGTAATAAAACCAGATGAAACAGCCTTTCCCAGCCCCAGCCTGCGTGGTGCGGCCTCCTGGTATACCTTGCTACTTTGGCTCTCTCCATCCTGCTTTATCCCTTGTATGGTTGCCGGGGTGATGTTTCTGCAATACAAGTCCAATTGCAACATCATTTCTGCTTAAAATTCTTCAGACTGCTTTTGCCTCCAGGAAAAGTCTAAACGTCTTAACATGCCTTCAAAGCTACAAGGGCCCCAGAGCCACCCGGTTGCTTACACACCTGGGCAAGTGCTTGCAAGACAAACCAAAGCATTTTCTGCCCATGAAGGTGCTGGACCGATCCCACCTCTGTGCCCTTTGCCATGTGTTAGCTGTGCTTATGCCACCCTCCTCTGTCCCCTCCCCCACCCTCCACACCCCCACCTGCCTGGCAAAGTCCTATCCATCTTTCATGGCAGCTGAAGCAGCACCTTCCCTTTGGAGGGGCTCCTCACCCTCTCCTCTCACAGGCGCGTCCTCCCTGCTTTGTTTTCACATTCCCCGTGGTTGATTACTTTTATTTATTTGCGTCTCTGTCTCCTCGCCAGCCTGCCTGTGTGCCAGCGACTTGAGAGCCTGTTTTATAGTCATTAGCCAGAAATGCTTTTTGATAAAACACACACGTCAGAGCTGCAGAGTAGACCTAATTGTCTTCTTATTTATCTGAAAAAGGAAGAGGCTCAACATTCACAAACCTATTGGTTCCTTAATGGGTTCTCATAAAGAAGCAGCAGTCAATGTCTAGAATTTGGCTCTCAGGTCTTGGAGAAGGCCCAGGATGCATGGTTTTTGTTTTGACAAACTGCTGGGACCAATGACTTATCGAAGCGGAGCTATTTAACTGAATTAGTAATGACCGTGCATCACCTGGTAAAATCAGAAAGGTTGCAGGAACTTCTGTGTTGTGTTAGCAGTGCACTTCCTCAAAGTAGGATTTATGAAAATCTTAAAGGATGGTGGAAGAGGCATACGTAGGGTGTGAGTGATTCCAGGTAGCATTTCAAAAGACGATGGCACGTCTATCGATCATTCTGACATAGAGCTTAATGGCCTCTACACTTTTCTCTCTACCTTCATGTCTCATGTGAAGATAAAATATGGGATGGCAAAGAATAATAAAATGTCTCCATGTCTCTGAAAAGAGGGATATGTTTCTTACCTAAAGATGTCAAGTCATTTGCTGGCTCTTCCCTCCAGACCCCCCAGCTTGGCTGGCTACTGGGTTCTGCTCTTGGGCTCCCCTTTCTTGCTGCCTGTACAGTGTCTTTTTTTGTTTCATTTATCTATGCATACAAGAGCTGGTGGCAAGCCAGTGGTTCAGGAAGTGAGAGGATTCACCAGAGACAGAGTGGAGAGCAAAACAGACAGAGTGACAGAAATATACTGCTGAGGAGAGCAGCAGCTGAGACAGGAGAGGTCTGCCACGCCATGTGGGAATCTCCCTGGCCGGGGATCGAACTCAGGCCACAGTGGCTGGTGATAGCTTGATATGGCTGAGAGTTTAACCCCTGTGCTACTGGGGAGGCCCTGCCTGTACAGTTTTCAGTGAGCACTTATCAGTGAGCCTTGCTAATGGCCGGAAAGTTGCACGAGGACCGCACATTTCCAGTGCTGAGCCCTGGATGTGACAGGTGGTCAGTATGCTTCGCTGAGTGGAGCCATGGAGAAGAAGCCTGCTCAGAGGGCTGTGTGGGTTAGGCTGAGGTGTGGGCAGGCACATCTGGAGCAGATGGAGAACTTGGGAGCAGGGGTATGGGTAAGTGATGTGTGTCTAGTTATCCCCTCCATTCTCCTCCCTAACGCAAATCAACAAACATCTGAATCCCAACCCAGCCAGTTTATGTATGCAAACTGCAAATGTTCGCTAAAATTTCTTGGCAAATATTTCTCAAACTGCCCTTTCTGTGAGAAGAACTCACCAAGCTTTATTTCTATAGTTTGTTATGGAAAAAAAAAAAACCACCTGTTTTTAAATTATTTTCTAGAAATAAGTAGAATCACTTGGAATATGCTTTTTTAACTTATAATACAATCAGATTTTTATTATATATATATTTTTTTTCCAAAGCTCTCCTGACTAAGGAGGAGAATGGAATATGGTTTTTAAAAAATTACTACACATTGCTTACCTGTTTCCCTGGAGATGTTAGACAAGCTGAGGCAATGCACAACCTCTCTTGTAATCAGCTGAGAAATGTTATCCCAGTTAATTGCTAAAGGAAGACCCCCAAACTCTTCAAGGGTGCTTCGCCTTTTCTCACCATTTCATCCTCAGGGCTTAGAAGAGTGCCTGATACATGGTAAACACAGTAAATATTTTCTGGGTGAGTCACTGAATTTCCCTCCTAGTGTTGATATTATACCTGTTTTCTTCTTCTTTTTTTTTTTTTTTTTTTTGGTGTGGCTTGAATTTTTGGCTCCGTAGCCTAACATTCTTCCCTGTCTCCCGAGAAGTTGAGTCTCATCTTAGTTTCTTTCTTATTAGTCTACTCCTGGGTGCTCTTGCCTGTTATCACCTCATCTGTCTATATGACCTGGGCCTCTTTCTCCTTCTTGGGAGAGCACTTCCTGCTCCAGCTTCCTGGCTTCCAGGAAATGGTATCTGCTCCTGTCTTTTGGTTCTTGTCTAAATATGTTCATCACCCTACTTTTCCTTGAGGTAACAGATCTGGAAGGTATTCATGGTCATGTTGCCATAAATTAATACAGGTGATTCTGATACCGGGCAAAAGGGGCTTCAAACCTGGCCAAAGGCAGTGCCCCAATTGCTTACTGGTCACTATCTTGGTTTTGCACCCACGGGCACAACTGCAAGACTACTCAAGCTTAGGGAACAATAACAATGGGATTTATTTAACAAATAAGGAAAAATAAAGAATTATTGAAGTCAAAATATGGCTGTTTAACTTGCTTAAAACAATGTTCAGTCCTTTTAAGTCCCAAAGAAGTAACAACGAAGGTGGCATCTTCCCGCCACTGCTGATGTGGAGCTCCTCTTCCAAACAATAGGCCACGTTTCCAAAATGGCATCTTCCTGCTTCTGCAGATGCGCAACAGCCAGATTGTAGGCCAGGTTCCAACTCACGAGGATGGCACAGAACACAACTGGAGATGCTCCCAGAGCCGCCATGGTGCCCAGCACAGCACCAGGCCAACAACACTGCAAACAGCAACTACAGCGGCCAGAAGGCCCAACAGACTGCACTCACGCATTTTAGGAAGGTGCCCGCTTTGGGCCTCTGCCTTCTTCCTTTGGCTGCAGTAAAAACAAAACTGGGAGCAGTTTTCTTTGCTTGGCTACTTGTAAAGCCTCCAAAGTCACTGGCCCCGAAGTCACTGAAAATTCCAAAAACGCTCAGTCCAAAACTCTACATCCTGGTGACTGCTTCTTTTCCTACATCATGGCGACTGCTTCTTTTTTCTTTTCCTACATCATGGTGACTGCTTCTTTTTTCTTTTCCTACATCATGGCCACTGATTCCTCTATTCCTACATCATGGTGACTCCTTTTTCTTTTGCTACATCATGGTGACTGCTTCTTCTTTCTACATCATGGAGACTGATTCTTCTATTCCTACATCAAGGCGATTGAGTCTCCTTCTCCTTCAGTCCCTTTTATTTCTCATCAGAATCTCCACCCCAAATTGCAAAACTTAGCATTTTTCCCTGGATTATTCATTCTTATCAGCAACCCCCTCCAGGGGGCACCACCTTTACTGGACTTTGGACTCAGCCCCGTTACAATTCCTCCCAAGAGAAGGTGACTGTTGCCGCCATAACAACTGTGTTTATTGGTATTCATAGTCAGGCCATACTGAATAGAGAGGCCAGGCCTGAATATCAGGGGAGCGTCATGTAGTTATACGCTTGTTGATTTTCAATGATACACACCTAAAACTGAATTGGAGCAATGTTATAATCAATCAATCAGCAAGCAATGCAATACATTCCTTTGCCTGAGCAATGTATTAGTCAGGGTTCTTCAGAGAAATAGAACCAAGAGGATGTGTGTATATATAGAAAGATATTTATTTTTTAAAGATTCATTTATTTATGCATATAAGAGCTGGGGTGTAGGCCAAAGGTGTGGGGGGTGAGAGGATTCACCAGAGACAGAGTGGGAAGCAGAACAGGCAGATTAACTGAAATATACTGCTGAGGGGATCAGCAGGCAAGGCAGGAAAGGTCTCCTGTGCCATGTGGGTCAGCTTCCTGGCTGGGGAGCAAACGCATGCTGCAGTGGCTCCTGATAGCTTCATAGTGCTGAGACTTAACCCCTTGCGCCACCAGGGAAGCATAGAAAGAGATTTATTTTAAGGCATTGAATCATGTGATTATGGAGGCTGGGAAGTTCAAGTTCTGCACGGTAGGCTGAAAATAGAGTGGAACCAAGACAAGCCTCAAGGCTACCTGCCACAGAATACCATCTTGCTTGGGAGAGATCAGGCTTTGGTTTGCTCAGACATTCAACTGATTAGACAAGGCTGACCCACATTACACAGGGCAATCTGCTTTACTCAAAGTCCACAGAATTAAGTGTTAACACCCTCTAGAAACATCCACAATAATGTTTGGCTGCACATCTGGATACTGTGGCCCATAGCGTAAGTTGACACATAAAATTAGCCATCACAGACAGACTCCAAATTACTCTGGGTCTCAATTCCTTCAATCAAAAGTAAAAAACCCAAATCTTATGCCTTCTAATTAATAGGATTAATTCTGTATTTAGGGACAAACCTAACGGAACAGAGTCCAAGATTTAGGGACAAAGAATATTCAACACTTCTTTCTCTTTTGATGTCTGACATCTAGCAGATTACCTAGTGCCTGACTGGGAATCACTAATGGCGTGTAGATGGGAACAGAAGGCCTGGTTTTGAAAGGAGCCCACTAATGCCATTTGCTAAATGTCAGTGAGTGGCATCTTCCTGTATCAAATGAGAAATAGGTCCTGATTTTAATTTCAGGCACATTACAGTTTTCACATTGCCATCATTATTACTTGCTTTTATTTTGTTCATTAATTTCCATGTGATTTAATTGGCCTTTAGGCTTTGAAATCAATTTGATGTTCTGTACCATAGTCCCTTTAAGAAATGGCTCTCCTAGAGCAATTGACTGTGGATAACAACCATTGAGACCTTCCACCTTTGGGTCCACCCTGCTGCATTCAACAAAGACTTTTTTTTCCATAGCACTTTGCATTTTTATAGTAAGTCCAGTATGTGACAAATTGAAGAGGCTACATGACTTCTTCTAAAGTTGGGACCTTATGACTCTCCCAGAAAAGAATAATGATCCATGATAAGTAAGGGAGTATTCACTAAACATTCAGAAGAGGCTGGAAAAGAGAGTGAAAGTGACAACACCAAGAGACTGCTGAATGTTCGCTTGGTCCTCTGTAGTGAATTGATGCTTCTGGGCAGGCTTGAGATGGAGATATCTAGAGGGCTGGGCAGGCAGTACAGGTGACAGAGTATAGCAGAGAGGGGTCTCTGGTGAATTATTAAATTAACCATTAGGCTAAAAAAATGAGCTCCTTATTGCTAGGCTGCATTGGGAACCCATTCTTGCTGGCATTTTCAAAGGAATCGGCAAAACAAATCCTAGAGAGCTGGCTGCAGAATTGAGGGTACTAGAGAAGGAGGGTGTTGGGAGGAACACGGAAGCGAGGAGACCAGTGGTGCATGGTGGAGGACTATGGGTACTTTGGTGGTGGGGTGGTAACATACACCTGAAGAGGTGTGAGCCTGTTCCCCTAAGTCATATACAGTGTTGCAAACCAATGTTGCTTCAATAAACAACCAGAAATCTGGGGTTCAATGTAAAATGCAATTTTGGGGCACTAGCAGTGTAATCAGATTGAATGTATAAGCCCTAAGAAAACCACCCACCCTGTGTGCAGGCCAGATGCCAGCCTGCTAGTGGCTGGTTTGGGAACTCCCTCTGCCTTACACATCGCCAGACTGAGAAATACAGTCTGTAATACAGACTCAAAAGACATTTGTTTGCACTCACTGCATAATAGGCTGTAAATCAGGGGCCCTTCCTGTTACCTCTTTTTCTTCATGGGTGGGAAGACCAGATTCATCCTGCTGTGGATGAAGCTGAAGCTTTAGGACCCCTCAATGGCTGGGGTCCTTCCCAGGCTCTGGGAGTGCCCTTGCCATGGGATCATATGCCCCTATGGTTTTGAAAAATCTGCAAAATAAGATATCCCAGCTGCATGGTGTGCAGCCATGATCTGTTTTCACTCCAGGTATCCCAGGAGTTTTCCTGCTCTGTGATCCATGGCAGAGCTCTGCAGAATCATAGAATGCCACCAAGACACAGGCCAGCCTTTGAACACCAGTCAAACCCAGGTCTGGCAGGCAAAGAGGTCCTAGTTATAAGGAAGAAATGTCCATTGCTCCTTCCTCCCCTCCCCACCTCCCTCCCTCCATACTCAAGGTTAGGTTAAGTTGGGGAGGAGTTAAGAACAAAAGGAGGAGGAAAGGGAATTCTTTCCATATTGAAGGCTCTAGGCCTTTGGAGTTCCCATAGCAAGCCCGACTGCTTCTCCTTACAAAGACTTGCTTCCCTGGATACTCCTTGGCTGGTGTCTGACAACTTGGATTTTGTAAGGGTTCCCATCCCTCCAACTGATCAGTTAGCTCACTTGGCCTAACGTGTTTAGCAAACTATATGATTTATGCTGATATTCTGTTATCCTTCTGGCATTCTGGAGGTGTGTGCCTGCTAGGGAAGTGTGATAAGCCCCTATTATGAATCCTGGCATGTGTCATGGATGGGCTTCCTTGGTTGGCCACCTTTCACATGCATTGTCACAACTCCTGCTGGGGAATTAAAATCATCTCTGTGACTGCATTGCAAAAGGACTATGACAGCTGTGTCCAACTTGCTCCATACTTTTCAATATCCATGTGCCTTTTCACTTTGCTGAATTGGCTTTATACTCTTGGGTCATAATAAATCACAACCCAGTTTACTCTATACAAATATTGTGAGTCCTCCTAAGACATCATCAAACCATAGGTAGTCTCGGGAACCTTCAAACACAAGGACCTGGATGTAGAGATAGATCGATTTTACCTTTGGATGAAGCTCAAAGCTCTGAATATTACATAGACTGGGCACTGGGCAGGATTGAAATAACACTATATTTTTCATTTAAATGTCATAAGACTGATCAAGTTTTCAAGCAATGATAGAACAATCAATCCCAAGTAGTAAGTCTCATGGGTAGCAGAACGCATAAGTAAAATTGCCTCTGATTGTATCCAGTGGGGCAACTTGTTCGACATGTTGCTGCTATTCATATTCGACATTATTCCAACAAATTCCCAGGAATCACCAGAGACAGGCAAGGCCTTACACACTCAAGTAGCTTTGAGTTGAAAAACTTTCCCAAGTCCACATGCACTGAGTCGGGTATTGTGGTGACTCTCTCTCCCTCCAAGATTTGAGCTTTTTCTGCTTTGCCACATTGACTTTGTTGCTTAATTTAGAGTGATAGGATCAAGCAAAAAAATCTATACTTCTATCCTCTAAAAATAAGAATGACTTTATCGCTCCGTGGCTGTCTGTCCATATTCATTAAGCATGTGTCCCCTGAGAGACATATGCTATCTGGGGGGTTATTTTGGAGCAGGTCATCTCCCCTACCTGAACTAATGACCTTGTAGGAAATGACCGCTAAGAAGACAGAGTCTGAACCCTGGATAAAGCCTTAAGAAAGCCCTAGGTGTGTGTGTGTTTACCCACGCACAGAATGAGGGATAATCTTGTTCCACCTAAATGACATACTGAATATGTCGCATCTGCTGTAGTGCTATGAAATCCAGTCTTTCCATAAATACCATCAGTAATAGCCCCAGCTTAATTCAATAATAGCATATCCAAATCAAACTTTGTCAAACTTACATTTGTTTAATAATTGAGCTCTCATTTTGCCAGACACTCTGCTAGATATGACTGATGCAGCAATGAACACAACATAGCTGTTGACTGGAGAAAGTTCAGAGTTTAGTGGAAAAGACAGGCAAAAGATTCAAAGGATAATTGCTATTAGTAGAATCAGGAGAGCAGGCTATTTAGATAGACGACTTGCTTTGGGTCATATCCTAGCCCTTCTGTTTTCTATTTATGTGACCGTGACCATGTTTCTTAATGCTTCTGTGCTTCAGGTTTATCATCTATATATATTCAAACACCAGTCACTATGCGTGAGATGATTCAACTCTATGTGAGGATCTGGGTTATAATTGTGATGGGATCATGTCATTGCTCTTAGAAAGTTTCTTTCTATTGAGGGAGAGGCACAAGTAAAGAGGCAGCCATTCTAATCCAGAATAAGTACTCCCATGGGGGGCAATTAGCACCACTTACTCAACTATAAACACTACTCTTTCTTAGCTAACTGGTCTACCCAGCCATAGGTATACACAGAGAGAGGGACCAGACAACTTGAACCACAGAGTCAGCAAGTATGCAGGCATGCAAAGCAAGGGGACATGAAAAGAAAGGGAACAGATTAGGAAGATTTGTTGAACTCAAGGAAAATATTCTGGACACATGATTTTCATGATCCAAGACCTGCCATTTGAAGATTTCTTGACTTGGGCCCTCCTTCTACTCCACATACAGCAATTTCTGGGGGACTGACCCTAGTGTTACCTCCTCACCTGCACTGTCCCGGCCACATGGGCATCCTGATGTTCCCTAAACATTCTGGGAGCATTTCTTACTTAGGGTCTTTGCACTTGTTGGTCCTTGTGCCTATTCTGTTATGTCCCAAGTTAACCTACCTGCTTACTTGCCCCAGTCATCTGCCTGCTTACTTACTTACTCAACACACAGCTCTCCTCATGACACTCTCCTGTTTGGCTCCTTTCTGTACATCACACCTCTTCCATCCTCAGTGAGATAGTTCACATCCCTCATTATTGTCTGTCTCCACCCTCTAGAATATAAGTTCATGCAACCAAAGATATCTGTGTGATTTGACACTAGATCTCAGAGCCAATGACAGTAGGCCACCCACAGCACATATATGCTGAATGAAAGCACAGCGGAATATGCAGAGCCTTTTGAAGACTGAATTGGAGGTTCTTTAATGAAGTGAGGGCCCAAACTTTAGAGGGTTCAAAATTAGGCTGACCACACCATACACTGTAGAGGGCATTTGAGAATTGGGTGGTTATTTAATGTGTTTTGTTCTTTTGATGCATTCAAGTGTCTAGTATATAATTAGATAAAGGATAACTTATGATGTATTTTAAAAGAGTGATGCTCTTGCTATTTGGATCTCAGATTGCGCTATTAACAGAAAGGTGCCTAATTGCTTTATTAGTTGGGATTTAAAATAATTAACAATGATAAAATATTTATAAGTGGTGCCTCCTGGATGGCCAAGGGGTTAAGTCTCAGCACTATTACCATTATGGCCTGAGTTTGATACCCAGCCAGGTTGCTTAACCACATATGGTGCAGCAGACCTCTCCTGTCTTGCCTGCTGCTCCCCTCAGCAGTGTATTTCAGTAGCTCCACCTGCTCTGCTCTCCATTCTGTCTCTGGTGAATCCTCTCACCCCCTGCATTTCTGGCCTACACCCCAGCTCTTCTATTCAAAAACAAAAAAAATAAAAATCTTTAAAAAATATATAATTTATTTTACTGCGTGCTAATTATTAAATAGCATTTAATAATAATTACATTTACTAATCAAATAATTTTTAATAATTATAGATTATATTGGCTTTTGTTTTAGATAAGTCAAACCATCCTAAAGCCAATCATTAGGGTGGTTTTATGGGTTTCTATGATCCTAATAGAGAAAGTAATCACCCCAGTGGCGTTTTAGTCACATAACCTAATCTTAAAATAGCACCTTGAAAATTAGAAGCAATAAAAACAAAGGTGTCGGTGTGGATTGTGTGTTCTGTGTAGTTATTCTTTCACATATTTTACTTCCTTAATGGCCACACCCATTTTTAAAATCAAATGCTGAGAAAATAACTCATTTAGTTGTATCTCCGACTACTTAAGTGAATTTCCTTTCCCGATGCACACTAGTACCTCCAATTCCTTGGCTCTTCTGTTACGATCTTCTAGAGATACGGAGTCTTAAGCACTTTTTGTTTTCTCTCCCTTTAAAGCCTTCCCAACTACAAAATGAAAGTAAAGTCTTTGTTAGTTTCCTAAGGCTCACGCCCACTTCCCAAATGTGAAAGTTAATAGGAGACTCTGAACAAAGACAAGGATCTATAGAATTTTAACCTTTTGCATTTTGGACTTTTCAAGTGTTTTCCAACACCTGTAACTTACTGTTTTGTTGTGTGTATGTTTTAATCTTATTCTAATTAGGTTAACTTTTGAAGCACCTGGCTATCAATACAAACTATATTGTAAGCCTTTGAAAGACTAATGAGGAACCCACAGAACTGCAGTGCTTTTGGAAGCATTCACCTTTCCTTATGAATGATCAATATTAGGTGTTTGTTAATTAGTTCAATGAATATTAGACACGATTTTTAAATGGGTGAAATGACTGGGTTCAGGATACGTACATTCTCCAGATGGACTGGAAGGCTTTCTGCCCTTTCATGACCATGCCATAACCATCTACTATAAAATGACTCTACTCTAGCACAAGACCTTGGGATTCCATCCAGGCTACTGTGCGTAGCTCTTTATGCAGGATTCTGTCACCTCATCCCACTGGAGGGTAGGAAAGTCCTATCACTAGGCTGTTGTGAACCTGCCTAAGAAAGTCCTTCATCCCCATCATCATATGCACTTGTCAGGATATCTAAAAAACAGAGTGTGGAGATATTGTCAAGCTTACATAATTAGTGAAATGGCTGTTTTGTTGCTCCTGGGCAAATTTATGGATTTTCAATGTTGAGGACAATATACAAAAAACATCTGAATTTCTGGCTGTGTATGTAGAGACTAGCTTTTGTGAAAATATCCAGTTGGTAGAAATACGTCAAGGAGGTGACCCACCACACACACCATCTGTAGCCCTGAAAGCCACTGAGGTCTAACAGCCCAACCCGTTCATCAGCAAAACTGCATGGCTGATGTCAATGAAGGGATGAAATTCGTACTCACTGAGGATTTCAAGAAGGTAAATATCCCAGACATTTAAATTGATAATAACATTCACAAGTAATGATATGATTTATACTGCATCATGGGACTTCTGAATTTTTAAATATTGACTAATAAGCTGATATTCAAATAGCAACTATCACACCAATGGATTGTGTCCCAAACAGGTAATTGTGAGTCAGTCATTTACGATCTATCAATACTTACGTAAACAGTATTGTGAATGGTGGTTAAGTACCCTGCTCAGGTAAAGTGCCTGTTTGCACATGACATAACAGAAAGTCTGTAGCTGCAGAGACAAGTAGTTTTTAAAATATAGTAATTTATCAAGTAAATAATCCCAAAATGTAAGTCTTGATAAAGAAATACAGTTTCATTTATTTGAATAATTGGATTCATTTATGTAAATAATGAACTTAGAGAAACGTAGAGGATGAGATTTTTGAAGGGGAATCCTGGGCAAATTTATGGATTTTCAATGTTGAGAACAATTACAAATTATCCTTCAAATCAGAGAGTTCCTCTTCTTTGATAGAAGACTGTCTTATAGACAGTCCAAAACATTAAGATTGTTGTATGCTAAGAAGAGTAACAAGATGGGAAAGAAGATAGAGGTTCTTAAAAATAATTGACTAAATTATGAATAAGAGAGGAGAGGATAAAATTAGCTAGAGCTATGCATATAGTTATGGAATTAAAAAATGATCTAGGATGATATTAACTTCTATGATGAGAGGAGAAAGTGGAGAGGAACCGTGCCAATGTCTGGATGAAAGAGAAAGGAGGGAGGAGGTTGTGGCAGAAGAGAAACTCTCTGGGGAACAGATTTCCTCACCCATCATCAGGGCACAATTATCTGACAACAGCTGGTATCTGCTTCTCCCTGACATCTGGGCTGTTGAGTCATGGACTGCAGCATGCCGTGTTCCTCCCCCTTTGAAACTCAACTTGTGCTGCTTGGATTTGTAGCCCAGAGACTTTCAGTAAATTTAGATAGCATGACTGATTCTGTGCTTTCAAAGCATCAATTTAAATCTGAGGACTTAAAATACACCTAAAACACCATCTAAAATAAATTCTAATTGCATTATAATTAAAGATCAAATATGGCCAAATTTCAATTATGTTCCTGAGATAGCCACTAAGCAATGCAAAACAGAATAAAACAAACTCGATCATTGCACAACTGACTTGTGAACTTGTGTTCATCCTTGTTTCCAAAATAATATTGTAAGTTGCAAAGGAGGAAAAGCAATCGAAGTAATTGAGTACCTACTATGTGATGGTGTACTAGGGAGAGTGGCAGTGCTGCCTTCTGTGTTAAAAATTCTTTCAAGAGAATATTATTTTGCTCCATTTTACAAACAATAAAACGGGAGTCAGTGACATCCAGTGGAACATGGAAAGTGAACAGTAGTTCTTGAGTCCCAAAGGCAGTCCCAAAGGCAGTGCCATTAAACCATGTGGCTTCTCACGGTGTTACAGTCTTTGCTTAATCACCTACCTGGCACCATATCCAAAGGAGGAAAAGCTTTATCACACTTAACCTCAGAAGATACAAGAACGAGTCACTTTGAGATTTGGCAATTTGAACTGCAAGTGGGGTGAGTACTGATTGCTCTGTCTGTCATTGTAGTCAAATACCATGGCCAGACAAAAGTTCTATCTAAATGACTCAAGTGCCCAATAAAGAAACAGAGGATCCTGTCACAAACGAGGCAGGGAGTAGGCTTGTGCCCACCGATCAACAGTGCCAGTGGTTATTGATGCTAAAGGTTCCGTGGAGACCATGCCAAGCTGAAAGCTCACGTGCTAGTCAACAGAACTCATTAACATGCTGACAATTCCGGTTGTTATTGTTTTTCTTTTGAAAGAAAGTGCTAAACTCTCAAACAAATACCCAAATGCATTTTGTATTTCTATCAGTCTAGTTCTTATTCAATTACAAACAAAATCTTTCCAATATACTAGTGGACACCAGTTTTGATTTTGTTTATCTCTCAGTTTGCTTTCTGGGGGAAAAAAAAAAAAGCAGGTTCATTCTCTATCATCAAGGGTAGCGATTAGAGGAAATCAAATCCAAAAGTTAATAATAGTGATTCATCGCTGCAAGTACGTGCTGAATGGTGCTCATTCTCTTTACAAAGCTGAGTTAAGAACCTATTGCGTGCAAATCCCTCTGAGAATATGAACATGAATAAGACGTGGACTGTGCCTTTGAGAATTTTAGAATTTAAAAAAAGAGATAAGAAATTCATACAAATGGCTCTAATAATGGGTAAAAATGAAGTCAGCACCACAAAAGAAGTACAAATAAAATGCTAGTGTGTGTGGTGTATTTGGAACATAAAAGGCCATACATGGGCTCTTGGGTCTAAACTCTCTGGGTTAGAATCCTGCCTATGACATTTTTCATGCCATTGGAAGCATCATCTCACTGAGTTTCAGTTTCCTGTATGCCATAGTGCTGATGGCACCTATCTCATTGACTAAGGTTTAAAGGGCATAATGTATGCAGATTACTTTCATGGAACTAGGCAGAAATTGCTCTATAAAGAAAAAGAAGTAATTTCCAGTTAAGATCACTGGGAAGTGTTTCATGAAAAAAGTGACAATCTGAGTCTTAGAAGCTGGATGGGAGGAATGACTTGGTCATTCCTGAGATGGAAGGACACAGACACATTTAGGGGACAAACTGTTACCCAATTTAGCAAGAGTTTGTTGGTGATAAATTGGAAACAGTGAAAGCTAATGCTGGCAAGATGGCTAGGTGATGGATGGAATTAATTGGATGTTGGACTAAAGACTTTAGAGGAGTCAGAAAATTCTAACTCACAGGTCAAACCCAGTCTGTCACCCATTGATATATGCGCCATAAATAAAATGATTGGGAAAAGAAGAAATAATACAGATACTATGACTATTAGATTGGAATTTCAGTGTTCGTAAATAAAGTTTTATTTAAACACAATCAAGCCCTTTTGTTCACATGATGTTTGTGACTGCTCCTGTACCACAGGATAGAGGGCAACAGTTTAGTAGTCCAGTAGAAATAAAGGGATTCTCTCCCACCCCAAGAATATGTATCACCTTATTTTTTTAAGATTTATTTATGCATACAAGCTGGGGTGTAGGCCAAAGGTGTGGAGTGGTGAGAGGATTCATCAGAGACAGAGTGGGGAGCAGAACAGGCTGATCGACTGAAGTACCTGCTGAGGGGAGCAGCGGGCAAGGCAGGAGAGGTCTGCTGTGCCATATGGGAATCTCCCTGGCTGGGTATTGAGTGGCTCTGGATAGCTTCATAGTGCTGTGCTTAACCTGTAGAGCCACCAAGGAGGCCCCTGTATCACCTTATTCTTTACAAAGAAAGTGTGTCAACCTCTGGTTGAGCATATCCCTGTAGGCCATTAGAATACAATGATGGGTTTTTGATGAGGGAGGTAATGAGCAAAGAGATGTTTACAAAATTAATTTTGCAGTGGACTTTGAGATGGAAAGGGCAAGCATCCACTTCAGATAATAAGCGCTGGCCAATAACAGGGCAGGAGAACTAAAAAGGGAATATTAGAGAAACATAAAGAGAGGCATAAGCCATATCATTCCCTTTTTCTGAGTGTCTTTTTGATATTCCAATGTAATTGAAAAAAAGTTTAGGTTAAGATCTTTCATCAGTCAAAGACTTACTAAGCATCGACTCAGGAAGAAAGTGGGAAGGAATTCTGTTTATCCAGGAGTAGAGAGGACATTAATGGGCTTATTGGCCCAGGTGGGAGTACCAGGTATGTGGTAATGAATGCAAACAGAGGGAGAGATTGGGAGATAGTCCAGAAGTTGAATTACCTGCCTGATTTCCTGCTGCATGGCAACCTGGAACTAATTCTCTACACAGACTTGCTATCTTGGGCTGCCAATAGCCATCTTTTCCGCCTCTGGAACAAAAACCCTTTATAAAAGAAGGATGTTTATTTCTATGACATTAGTATAACCCTAGAGGAGGAGGGGATATTTGGGGATAAAGGTCTTAACTAAAAAGAGACCAGCACCCAGCTAGCTCATCTCCGTCCCAGCGTTAAATATTTCAGTCACCAGACACTTGGGCAGCATTATTTACAGGCCATTATCAGGAACAGCCAGAAGTAATTAGAGAAGGCTTATCAGGCTGAGGGGTTTTGTTTATGACTAATCATTAAAAAAAATTATATATATATATATATATATATATAATTGCATAAAGGTTTTCTGCGTCTTTTGCAATTTTTAAATAAAAAAGTGTTGCTTTACCATAAACAAATATCAATAACAATAACATGAGTTAAATGGTGCATGAATATTTATTATTGTGCAGATACTGTTATTATATATTTATAACACAGCCGCCTCTCTCTCAAAGAAAAGGAATTCTACTGGAATGGTATTCATGTACCCTGGATATTCTATGACATTCTGCATTTGGATTTCAAAATTTTATTCAGTTGTCTCAATAAGTTCACTATTCTTGGGCCACCATGGTGGCACAGGGATTAAAGTCTCAGCGCTATCAAGCTATCACCAGCCACTGCGGCATGAGTTCAATCTCCGGCTAGGGAGCTGACCCACATGGCGCAGCAGACCTCTCCAGTCTTGCTCGCTGCTCCCCTCAGCAGTGTATTTCAGTAGATCCACTTGTTCTGCTCCCCACTCTGTCTCTGGTGAATCCTCTCACCCCCTGGATCTCTGGCCTACACCCCAGTTCTTGTATGTATAAATAAATAAAAAATAAGTTCACTATTCTTCAAAAAAGTCCGCTGACTTTTTTGTTAGATAAGTGTGGTTATCCTGTGGTTCTAGGAGTGTATTGTTGGATTGTAACAGGAAGAGTTGCCTGGTGATGTGGCCACTGGCTTTCAAAGTCTTGGGCATTTATGGGGTGTTTAACTAGTTGATCACTGAATCTGCCACTTGTCAGGTATTGATTTTGGGCAGATCCTTGGATCCACTGGGTGCCTGTCCAGTCCATTCCTCCTTTCCCCCTCTTCTAAGCGCTCCATTTTTGTTCTCATAGCACCTCTCACCTTCATCATTCAGAGGAATGTGGTCCCATTCCCAGCTCTAGGAATGGTCCTTTTTTGTTTTAGCATTCTAGCACATGACGTCCTTTGGCAACACATATAAATCTGTGAGTTATGTAATCTAAGTAGTTCCTGCCAATTTGAAGACAATTCATATCAAGGAGGAGGAAGGTTCTCTCACCTGCTGGATCCAAACAAGGAAACCTGGAGCTCAGAAGGTTGCCGTGGCCCCTCTAGGATACTCTACTGTAAACACTAAGTGGTGTAGACACAGGAGGGAGGTAACACCAACAACAGAGAATGTGGGTCTTTATATGGCACCTGTAGACCACCTGCCATTCTCAGTTGCAGGCAAGAGGGAAAGAGAAAAATAATGAATGGTTTCACTTATAACAGGACTATCGGGAAACCAAACAGGAGAGAGACACTCAGCGGGGGAGGGGGAGGATAAGGGCACAAAATGGAGTAGAAAAGGACACAAGGGACCACGGAGATGGATCACGGTGAATTGGTGGTGGGTTACCCAAGGGGAATACAAAATGTAAAAGACATAAATAACAATAAACATATACGTATTAAAAAAAAAAAAGAGGGCATCTCCTTTTGATCAGGTTTGAATACAGGCTTCTCTGACTTGCAGCCAAAGCATACTAGTGAATGGCTAAGTGTCCTTAAAACTAAGTCCAATTACCTCTAAGCATCTATATCATAGGTTTATTTTAAGGTTGAGAGTAAGTGCCCAATTAATTTAGCAAACACCCTTTTATGTTCCCCTAATAAGTAGTATAGTTCTGGGCTCAAATAGATACTTCATCATCTTTGTTGAGTCACAGTTTATGTGAAACCTCCCTTTGCCAACTGCTCACTGGTTTTGTTTTCATTCCTTTTTGTTTCTACATTTGCTTAAATAAATACACCTACCAGATTAAAGAACTGGATCTTAGCATGAGCTTTCAGAAATGAACACTCCCCTTACTTCCCAAGTCTCTCTTTTGTCCTCCTAAATTTTTCAAATGAGACAGGAACCTAGAAAAAAATAGGTTGACTTTTCCAAGGTCATGTGAAAGAGCTAGTCCTACGAGAAGGCAGTTTTCAGTTTTTGTTGCTTCTTTGTGAAGATGTGCATTTTGCATCACTAGTGATCAGCTGAGTTCAAACTGGTATTCAGCTCATCCTCCCACCCCTCCATTTTTGGCTCATTTTTTTGTTTGTTTTCCCACCTTATGGATCCTTTAAATAATTCAGTGCCTTGGGGACAGCTCTACACTAAAGTATTGTTAGTTTTATTAATGTGTAGAATGTAGTTTGTTGGACAGATATGTTAATCGATTATAATTCTCTCCCAGGCCAGGTTGAGCTGTTGTCTTTCTTGCATTAGCATTTCTTTATTAACCCACATCGGGGGACTGACAGTGGGTGTGTAATTGAAATGAGGTTATTAGGTTTGCTGGGGTAATCCATGGGAACCCAGGTGGCACAGTGTTGGATAATGTGTTTAATTGCTTTGTTAAATGATATACATGTTTGAGACCTTTCATTAAGTAAGTTCCCTTTGTTATAGGCTTACAATTGCTCTAGGCCAGACGGTGTCAAAGGGCTGCTACTCTCGGGATACCTAGAGATGCTCTGGGGAGTCATAGAGTAAATTGAGGGGGCAATCAAGGTTGTGGATGGAGGCTAGTGGGTGCCTCCTTAGAACGCATCTCAAACAGGGTTTCTGAGTGGTTGCCAAGGATCCAGCATAGCTTTGCAAAATGAAGTGTCTTTGCCTTTCTGGGTATAAAATCATTTTTGAAAGGTAACTGGGAGTCAATTTGCAGGTAAGAGGGGGGTGTATAGCTGACTAACAATCACAGAAAGGCCTACCTACAACGTTCTGACCACAGGGGGAACACTAACACACATTCAGGATTAATCATCTCAAAGGCACTACACTAAACCTTTTAAGTTAGTATTTCATTTAGACCGTATAACTACCCTACAGGTAGCCACTATCATCTCAATTTAAGTTTCAGAGGGGCAAACCTATGTGTCCAAGACTATTTAGCCTATAATTAAAGGAACTAAGGAGAGGTCTGCTGATTTCAAAGCTTGCTAATGCAAGATCCTAATGTTCCAAATACGCGGGCTGAAGTCTGGTAACATCTACTCTCTGGGCTAAGACATGAACAGGAGCAGGGCCTAGGGAATTGTAAAGTGGAATATAGCTCTAACACACAGTGAGGAGCCCGACGGAGATTGAGAAAGAACTTACGTAGCCGGCAGGATCTAGAGACCAAGTGTGGCCCATTCTCTTTTAATGTCAGTGACAGAGACTGAGTGGGCTCCTTTCTGTCAGCTTGGTGATTAAAGGCCACCCCAGGGTCGATGTCCCCATGGAAAATAACCTGCCATTACAAGATGGTCCCATGTCTGGTCCCCATCCTCCTGCCGTTACCAGAATGCAAGGCTTCGTTCCCAATGAAAGAAAACAGTTTGAGGAGGAGGGAGGTAGTTTAATTTGTCATCAGATTGAGGAGGGCAGCAGACTCATGACTGAAAGACCCCCAGCCTACTCAGCGACAGAGGGCGGGGGGCATCTCCCGAGCTACCAGGGAGTACAAGGGGCATTGGGCAGGACCAGCGCGCCCATCCCTGTGATGTAAGCGCTGGAGGTTTTGGTGGAGGCCAGTTTGCTTTGCTATCACCTGGTGGCCAGCAATTCCTGTTACCTTCTTAGAGATGCTCTTTGTCCTTAGAATGTAAGAAATTTAGTTTGCTAAGCCTGGAGGGGAAATAAAGAAAGGAAATGGGTGAGCTTATCTGGTGGGACAGCGAGAGACGGACACTTTGTTCTCTATCAAAGCCTCGCCCCAGGCCCGTCGGCCCTGACCTCCGGCCTTCCTCCTTTACACCCCTGACAAACAGTTGTGCATTTGGTCCTCTCCTCTGTCAAGTGACATGAAGAGTGAGCAGATGAAGAACTGGCAGTCATGGCGGGTGACAGGAGGAGACAGGCCACCCCATGAGGGACCTGCACCCCATGAACACCAGTTATTGTGTGTCCTTCTCAAGCCGTGCTGCCCTGTTCCCTTGAGGTCTCGAGGTGGAGTAATAGCTTTCTGTCTTCCCATGTTACTACTTTCATTTTTTTTAATATCTAAAGCAGTAACTCAGAGAGTTGAACTAATTTTGCTTTTCCATCACACAGCACTGTGGCTTGATTTGATATTTTTTGGCCTCTGCTGGTTTCTGGAAGGGCTATGGTCTGTAGCTCCTGTGTCAGAAGGCTTGGGGCAGGCACGAATGGGTCCAGCTGCTGCTGCAAACGTATTTGGTGGGGAGTGGTTGGGGGGCTGATTTGTGCTTGTGACACCACTGATATCTTTGCTCGTGGGGTGCCAGCTCTGAGACTCGGCATTCTGTCTGCTCAAGTGGACGTCACTAGGTCGGTACCAAGGGTGGCCAGAGGGGGCTGTAAGTGGAAAGCAACTTCTCTGTTGTACTCTTTACTGAGTCCCAGCCTATGTACAGCACCCCAGAGCCTCCATAAAGGCTTCGCCTGAATTGGGAGTATGTGTCTCCACACTGTTTGCACCCTTCACTGGGCTAGCACCCTGTCATTTGTGTTCATCTCCCCCAACACCCCAAGACCACAGCCTGCAGGTGTTTTACTCCACCAACCTCCTGTTCACTGAGGTGTGATTGTCCTCCACGCCTCCCCAGTACAGACTGTTGATTTCCGAGGTGCAGCAGGTGCACCCTGAGACTCTCCCGGGGTGTAGCACCTTCCAGCTGATTGTTAGTTTGGAGGTCAAGAGGAAAGCTAAGCCTTCCTGTGGAAGTCAAGGAGAGACAATGAAGAGCTGAGCACGGGAAAAGGCAGAGGGCCATTATTGTCCACGACTATTTGGCTGCCATGGGCATTAGGATCAGGAGGTGATGCAGATAGAGAAGGGGCTAAAGAGCCAGCCAGGACAGGCTCAAACCAGGTTCCTAATGCCAATTGTGTGACCTCAGTCAGATGACTCATTCCTAAGCCTCTCAGTGTGCATCACTTTTCACAGGGTTGTTGATAAATCTTTAAATTAGACATTATTTGTAAAATACTGAGCAATAATAGTGCCTAAGCATATAGCAAGCATTTAATCATGCCAGCCTAGGAAATAATTTCTACCTACAGGTTCTGAAAAGTTTAAAAGTAAATAAGATCCCTTGGCATTTATCTTTCTGATGTAAATATTTACTGTGAACTTTCTATGTGCCAAACACAGCACTAGTCATCAAAGCCTCGGCAGGGAATAAACCAAAGTCCCTATCTCCTAGGAGGAGCCAATATTCAATGTAGAAACTAGAACTGAAGAAAAAAAGAATTAATGATCTATTTCATTATGAAACAATAGGGTCTGGCTATGAAAAATAAATTAGCCTAAAGACATAGACTGAGGAGGGGGCTTGTTTTATGTATTCATTCGTTGTGGTTTTAAAGAATTGTAAGTAGTGGGGAAGTGAAATTCACTTAAAAATATAAAATTCCATATAGCATAGAACCACAGGAACAAAATATTAAAAACAAGGGGGAATAAAATGATGCAGAGTAATAGGAAAAGCTTCAAAATACTGTCACTAAAGGATCTGGTCAAACCTTAAGAAGATTTGTATTTTTCAAAGTGTCTGTGATAATTTGCCTGCCTTTCAAGTTTCTGTGAATATGCTTCCATAGAGCTTTTTAATAAATACAGTTTTAAATTCACAACATAGAATATCTCAACATTCTGTAGGGTAGGCCATGGAGTGTGAGTCTCTATCCTGTCAGACATCAGTCCTCTTTTTATAGACACTGTCAGTTCTGACGTGTCCTCCCAGGTGTGTTCTACATATGTATCATCAGCAGTTTTATCTTGAAACTGCACAAAGTTGCAGAAAAGGTATAAGTATAGAACATTTTATTTTCCTAAACCATTTGGGAATTGCCAAAAGGATGGCCAGCACCCTTGGATTTTGTAATGCACATTTCCCATACACAGGATGTGCCTCGGCATATTCAAGTCAGCCATCCAAACCCTAGTTCATCTTCGGTGAGGATGGTATTTAACAAGCCAATCCCGGATGTGATCAGTTGCTGTTGGGACATGGCGGCTCTCAGATCCACTCAGTGGACAGGTATTTTAAATCCTCATTCCTATAGTCAGTGATAGATGCTGTTTCTGCTGAAAGTGACAGCAGGACAGACTTCCCTCTGAGGACACTGGAGTACCAGTGTAGGAAGGGGACTGCATGCTGGACAGCATTAAAAGTAAATGTTCATGAGAACTGGACAGCTGGGATTAGAAACTGGATACAAAGAACAATGGCCCCCCCCATTGTTCTGGGCTGGTAGTAACCAGACTCCTTAAGACTGGTGACCCATTTTAGTGTTGCACAGCCCTGCAGTTATTGCTCCTTTTGTAGAGTAGTAAACACACCAGGTCATGACAAGGTGATAAAGCTGCTCTGAGAAAATTCAGGTCAGCAACTCTGTGGGATGGGACACAAGAGGCATGAGCTTATCAACCTTGGTAGAAGGATGAATTATTCACCTTTCCTCTCAACAGTTAACAATTAACTTGGCAACATCCCAGATCACATGGTGTGTCCCTCTCTGTCCTTCATGGTTCCATGACTTAAAAGTATGCATAAGAGGAAAAGAACGTTATTATGCAAAGTTTGATACAAATGTTGGGAGAGTATGGAGAAAGGGGAACTCTCTTATACTGTTGGCAGGAAAATAGACTGGTCAAGCCCTAATGGAAAACAGCATGAAAGTTTCTTAAAGTATTAAAAATAGATCTGCCATGTGAGCCAATAATTACATTCCTTGGTATCTCCCCGAAGACTCCAATAACACTAATTCAAAGGGATTCTGCACTCCTAGTTCATTGCAATGCTATTTATAATAGCCTATGTTTGGTTGTCTTCTCTGACAAATTAACTTAGTTTTATTGAAAAGCAAAGAGAATGTGACTTTAGAATCTAATAGGTACATTTTCATATTCTTATTGGCATATTCCAGGCACATGACCTTGGGTATATGATCTTACCTATTTATATCTCAATGTGTTCATCTATACAATGTGAAATATTAACACCTACTCACTAATACAATCTTCATTCGTTGATTCACTCACCTGTTCTGTTGCAGGTACTGTGTTAGATCACATAAATATAAAAGTGAAGAAAATTGATACCATCATTTCCATTAGAGAGTTAACAGTCTTTAGAAAAAGGTAAGCACAACTTCATAGCTATAAATTCAAATACAAACCCTGATAAGTTTTGTGAATGAAAAGTACAAAGGTCTAGATAGAGTGTAGTAGGGATCTGGAAGGAGTTTTGAGCTGGATGAGTTATGAATTAAGCACAGTGAGAGGGATGAATACAGAGGATGTTTTAGGAAAAGAAAATCGTGTCTGTGTGTGCATGTATGAATAAATAACTTTATATGGAAACAACGGCCAGATGTGAAAGAAGTTAAAATAACATGTGACTCAGTAAAAGAGGTTAGTTTCTTGTCTTTTGTATACTCATGGATATTTAAGATTTCTTAATGCAAAAAAAGAAAACGTCTATGTCAGGGCATTGGACCAGGAAGAAGTGTATTGTTCCTATAGAGGAAATCAAAAAGTGCCCATGTGGTAGAAGCAATAGTGGGGCCGGTCTTTGATGGAAATGCCTCTGGAGAAGTAGACAAGGAGAAGTTCTGCCAAGAAACTTTAACCTCTTCCGTAAAACAAGGGAGACTGTCCAAGGTTTTTAAGCACGTGTGTGACACAACTAAGTTTGGTTTCAAAATAACAGTCTGGTTTGTAGTGTAGAGAGCAGATTGGAGCAGGGCAAAAGAGAATTTTAGGGGGTCTTTGAAAGAACTAACAGTAGCTTACTCCAAGAAAGGGACAGTGAGATGAAATAGAGTTGAAATATTCAAGAAAAATTAGGACACTAAATTAATTTGACTTGGTAATGGATGAATTATGAGAGATGAAGGAGAACTTAAGGAACCCAGGTGTGGGTTTCCTTAACACAATGAGATTGAGGGTGATGTCATCCCTGGGAGGAATATTGTTGGGGCATATTTAGGTGGGAGAAGTAAGGAGTTTGGATGTGACCACGTTGATCTGGGAAAAGTGGAATAACATATTTTTGCCAAAATTGAGAAACTGAGTGAATATGTTCATTCATCAGATACATAAGAGTCTAGGATTCAGAAATGTGTTCTGGACTCAAAATAGAAATTTATCATCATTGGCATGTAGTTGGTTATGAAATGAAGATAATGAAATACAGAATTTCCTAGAAAAAAAGTGACATAAAGTGAGAAGAAGACAATCACTTGTGATTCTTAAAGTGAGCACAAGTAACCCAGAAGCACACGAGGGAAAATTTCAGGTAATAGACACAGCTCAAAGTCCTACAGCACCATTTTACTTGAATCTTTAGAATGGGAAATGCTATAGAGTAGAAAACGAAGTTTATATAAACTGTTTATATAAAAAGATAATAATTTATGTGTTTGAAACCGTTGCCTGGAACTTAAATTTCAACTCCCCCGACACGGTGTGAGAAATAACGAGCAAAGTAATCAAGTCACAAGTAAAGGTGTTTATTATTTTTTTTAAATATGTATTTTTATTGTTATTTATGTCTTTTACATTTTGTATTCCCCTTGGGTAGCCCACCACCAATTCACCCGTGATCCATCTCCATGGTCCCTTGTGTTCTTTTCTATTCCATTTTGTGCCCTTTTCCTTCCCTCCCTCCGCCTCCCTCCTTTCCCCCCTCCCCCCCCACTGATTGTCTCTCTCCCACCCGGCCTCCCTATAGTCCTGTTATAAGTGAAACCATTCGATATTTTTCTCTTTCTTTCTGGCTTATTTCACTGAGTATGATCCACTCTAATTCCATCCATGTCGCTGCAAATTGCATGTGTTTATCTTCTTTCCATGCTGAATAGTATTCCTTTGTGTATATGTACCACATCTTCTGGATCCAATCATCTATTTTTGGACATCTGGGTTGCTTCCATACCTTTGCTATTGTGAACAGTGCCGCAATGAACATACGGGTGCATGTATCCTTTCGGATTAGTGTTTTTGTATCCTTTGGGTAAATTCCCAAAAGTGGGATTGCTGGGTCGTATGGAAGCTGCATGTTTAGCAGTCTGAGGAATCGCCATACAGCTTTCCATAGTGGTTGGACCAGTTCACATTCCCACCAG